>APFE030524712.1:4382-106595 GCA_000404065.3 Pinus taeda
AGGGATTAGCTCCTTCTCTTTTGGGATGCATGAACCACTTTGCAGCGAACAATCCACGTCAAAATTCCTTCTAGAAACCTCTAGAATTAACCCAAAGTGAGTTTTTTAAGATAAAAATTGCGCCTTTTGACTTTCATAGGGGTATGCACCCTCCCCTTTACATACATAGTGTATAAGTACGTAGGTACTCTGAGCAAAAGGTGTGGGCCCACAGGCAAAAGTGAGAGAAAGTGTGGAACCATAGTTACATTACTTTTTTGAGGTCTTTCTCTCATTTCCAAAGCTTGTTTTGAAGAGCTGAGGTTTGAGACTTGCTTAGGAGGCTGGTATAGGTGGTCATAGACCCATATCGACTGCAAATAATCAAGGTGACGATATTTTTGTGTAACAGTGAGCCTCTAGATTCCCTTGTTGATTGATACAAGCATCATATTATCTTATTTGTTGGTTTAGCAGATGTGCATATGTGTATATGTGTGTACTATTATAAATATTGTATCGAGATGGAGTTATAAAGCTCCACAAACAATATGGTTATTTTGTAAGTGAAGAAAACGTGTATGTGTATATGTGGTTATTGTAAATAATGCAACGAGTTGTGTTATAAAGCTCTAGTAAATGGCATGCTTGTCATGTTTTAGCAGGTGGTCATTGTAAATACTGCAATGGGTTGTGCTATAAAGCTCCATGGGTAGTATGTTTTGTTTTCATCACTCTTATTGGTTATAGGTGTCACTGAGCACCGAGGACGGTGTTCCCCCAAGGGGAAGGGTTCTGTAACAACCCTGGTGAAAATTCCATGTAAAAATATATATATGGCCACGGTGATGGGACACATATTCCAAGTTGAACATTTTGCAAGACATCCTACGGGGTGTTCATTTGGTTGTTTATGGGTAAGGGAATTGGAAAAGGCAATGGCTAAGGCTTTGGAAACGAAAAAGGGCATTTTTGGCACATCTATTTATGAAAATAATGGAAATTAAGAGAAAAGGAAGGTGAAAGGTCACAGGTTGCATGTGAGGAGGAAAATGAAGGAAAATAATGGAAAATGAAGAAAACAAAGGCCTCATTGATAAAAATGCTTTTGAGGATCAGTGGGCAAGCTCTTAGTCTATGTAAGCGCTTGACTCAAACTTGATCAGTTTAGTTTTGTAGCTTTCTTCTATTATCTCTCTCCCTCTCACTCTTGGAAACTTTGAGTTTTCTTGGAGCACTTTGGCGTTGGAGCAAGAAAGGTAGAGAAGGAAAGAGGAAGCAAAGACCAAGCAGGGAAAGGTAGGATCAAGTAGCTATAATAAAATTCATTGTAGGTATCAATTTTCATGTGTATTTGCCTTGCTATATTTGGCATGCATGGTATTGCATGTGGTTCTTTTCTATCATGGCATGGGCTTTCCAGGTGTGACAATGTTCTTCAGCCTGGCCTTTCCATTTCCTGATAGCATTGATGAGATGGGTTCTCATATTCGGTTAATGTGGGATGGCTAGATGGATTCGAAGATAAGTGGGGTGGATATCTAAAATGAAAAACACATGGCCTAGTGATCCCTGAACAAGACTGTGGATTACGGTAAAGCCACTAGCCTAGTAACCCCTAAACTAGAATGTGGGTTGCCGTAAAGCCAGGATTGTGTGCTTCGGTGGGCATATGAATCCTTGTCAGTGAATGGCGAGATATACGGTAAAGCCAAGAGGTGTATTTATCTCCATTGGGCCTAGTAGTCCTGGGATGGGATGTACAGTAAATCCTAAAGTGTTTGTCTTGGTGTAGGGCCTAGTGATCCCTGGATTGGACTGTTGATTACGGTATGTTATCACTCAGATTTTCCTTAGAAGTTATTTGAAAGAAGGAAAGGATCCAAGGTAACTATAAACCAATATTTTAAGTACAAATCCTAGCCAATCTACACTCAGAGAGGGCTCTCTCTTTATGATTTATCATTGTTTTGATATGATATTAGGCTAGTTATTAATGCTCAAGGGATTTTTTGTGATTTGTTTGGTGGAATTAAAGGAAGCAGATGGGCAAAGAAAGTATTCAGGCCATTGGGCTATGGAGTCAAGTAGGAAAGGTTTATCAGGATTTGATTAATCACCGAGGTAAGAGTTCACAAGGCAAGATAGAATAACAAGGACAAATCTGAAGGTTTCAATGGATGGAGGACTTAACCAGGGCCAAGGGAAATGAAGAATCATTAGCAAGGATCAAGCCGAAGAAGGGAAGTTTGGAAAATAGTAAGGTCAATTAAGAATCCTTTACCAAGGGCCAATAAAGGAAATGAATTACAGAGATAAGGGAGAAATTAAGAATTCCCAAACTTAAGCAATTTAGTAGAAAACACTAAATGAGTAAATAGTTAAAATAGAGAGCACTTAAGCTAATTCTGATAGTATTATTCCTTGTTTCCTTTTAAGAGTTATAAGAAAAAAAATATGATGTTTCATAACATGAAGGAAAACAATATTCAAACTTAGAGAAATGATACTTATTTGTCTCCCATAGTGCACATGAATCGAGTGAAATGTCCTTAGCTTTATTCAATCTAGTAAACTAGTCCAGCCTTGACTAAAGTAGCTCCTTTAGCATCAAAACAAAAGTCTACAGAAATTATTTTTAATCCACCAAAAATACTTCAAATGAAGAAGTATTTATACAAATTCTAAACTGAAATATCTTGAAAAAATATTAAGATTGGTTTACAAATATCTCAAACTGTTTTACAATAATAGAACTTAAATAAAGTACATTCAAAACTAATGAATCTATTTGGCACTATTTTTATGGATTTATGGTGACAAAGAAGTGAAATTCAAATTTGATAGAAACTCTTAAGTGATGATGAGGCATCCCAGTCACTAACTGCATCATTTCTTTGTGCATTCTGGTCCAGCTCTGCAATATTAGGGTCCCATGATACGCTTAG
The DNA here is from genome assembly GCA_000404065.3 of Pinus taeda. Classification (NCBI taxonomy): domain Eukaryota; kingdom Viridiplantae; phylum Streptophyta; class Pinopsida; order Pinales; family Pinaceae; genus Pinus; species Pinus taeda. Next base: position 7,310 of record APFE030524712.1, read on the forward strand.
ATATGTAAAAATTGAAAGAGGTTATTGTAGATAAGAATGTTTTTGAGATAAAACTCTCTCAGTTTCCCAAAATTCAGCTCCATCTGTTCCCAATATTCAATGCAAAAAGATGTCAAAAAGAGGACTTCGCACAAACTGAAAAATAGGTTGTGAAGATATGCACTTATCTCACATTTGGTAATACCTGTGTAAAAAGTGAGATAGGTTTTTGTAGATTGGCCTGTTAGGAACAAAACCTCATCCAATTTTTCAAAATACATCTTGGATTGGGCACAATAGTTTCTGCAAAACTATGACTTAAACAGGAAATTTTTGAAGAATGTACCATTTCTGCTATGATTTCATCTTTTAACCTTGAATTTCTTTTAACTATTTTTCACTTTTACTTTGGATAAACTTTATTGTTTCCGGTGAAAGTGTTTTCATCTCTGTTTAACCCTTACTGCATCCATTTTTACTTTTACTGTTTACTTTTACCACTCTGTTTTTTCATTTGTCTTCACTTTGACATGAATTTATATGCTCTGTAACTGTCTTCCTTGTTGTTTATGTTCATGCTAGCTTATTTACTTGACTTGGTCTTCAATCTAATATTCTTTAACCCTGATACACTTGACTGTTCTTTACTGTGTCCTTTTACCTTCACTATATATTTTAGGTTTTTTACTGTCTATTTCAACAGTAAATCATTTAATTTCATGTTTCATCTGCTTGTCTTTTAACTATATGTTTTATTTTCCATCTCAGTTTGAATAGACCTGATAACAATCTCGGAGTAAACAGGTCTTATGAATAGTATTAAGACTGTTTATCCAAGGCTACAGTCTTTTGATCACCTGTAAAACAAAACAAACTGTTAGGAAAATGTTGGGTTGATAGGGAGGGTCATTAATGGATTTATCGAGCTTTATAAGTCTATGGAGTGAGTCCAAAATGATTTCGAGAGGTAAACCATGCTTGAATTGGTTAGCAGAGGCTTCAGGTGGAGTAGAAGGGTTTCATAAGTTTACACAGTAGAATGGGTGAAGGGCGAGAAAACCTGGGTTCTTGGGGTTTGAACATTAACGGGAAAACTTTTAAAATATGGCGCGAACTGAACAATAGACAGTTTGTCGCGTAGCGGGCAGGTGGTAAGTTGTTTATTTCACACAGCTTTTGGGCGCTTGGCGGTATTGGGGGGAGGCCGTCCGATCCCATTCATCATGCACCACATAGTGGCGGGGTGAATAGTAAAACCACTCACATCGAGCGAGTAAAGGTCGGCATTGGAGGCCGCCCAGTATGAGCGTCAGTCGTTAGATCTAAAGGTGTTAGATCATACGGTGGTTGGGGAAGGGACTTGATCAGGATTTAATGGAGGGGCCCGACGGGGTAGTAACTGCGGATGAGGGAGATTAATTACGTCAGGGGTGATGCGATTGGAGGAAGGTTCTTAATTAATCACAGGTTGATTAATTAATTCCTTTTTAATGCAGTGGAGGGTTATAGGTCTTGATTGATCGCGGATAGATTAATTAATCTATCGATTAATCAATCTATATAATTATTTCATTATTTAGGGTTTATATTTCAAACCAAGGCGGGATATTACAATAAGGGATTTTAATAATATATAGGGGACGGGGTGTATTTTCCGAGAGCTAACTATAATAAATTATGTTAATATGAAATAAACACAGAGATGAGAATGCGTTAAGTAAAATGTTTAGAAATATATTACATTTTTGTATTTAAACATTTATAACTTAGGCTTAGATACATTCTGTGGGGTTTTGTGGGAAAAAGGGGTTTTATGTAAGGTTAATTACTTTCCCTAGGCAAATAATGATTTCACCTTAAGAAAGGGATTTTTTAGATGAAATGGATGAATTACGGAGGAGTGAATGTTCATGGGTTAGCACTTGGAGCCTATAAATCATTGGGCCGAGGGTTCGGTCCCTCCAAAAGTCAGAGAAATGCTCTGAGCCCCTTTGACTTAAGGTTTTTGGTGCTTTGATTGTTATTTGTGGGAAATTAGTGACATTAGGGGTAAAAGAAAATGAGGAAATTAATAACCCGACTTTGTAAATGTCTCTTTTATCCATACTTTTAAAGTAATATGACGATGAAATTAATTGATATGAGCTTCAACTGATCATCCATCATACACCATTCTGCAACCATTCATCTACTTACCCACCCACACATCCTACTATTTTTCCTACTTTTTATGTAAGACCTATGACATAGGTTTGCTCATTTAGATTTCCCCTTCTCTGTTTCTACTAGTTGGATGAGATTGAACACATAGAGCAGAAGGATGAGTACAGGAATCGGGCTTCCCAATGTGGACATAGGTTCATGGTTGGACCAAAAATTCCCTTACAGATGGTTCGTATTTTCCATCAGGACTTCATCAACGAAGGTTATAACCAAGCACAGAGAAGACAGACAAAAGACTGGCCAAGTGTTGTAGTGTCACAAGTCTCTTCAAATTTCAGCCACATACTCTATTCAAAATCCAGAGCGTAGTAGTTGGCATCACTTATTTCCGGAAACAGAAATAGTAATATATCAAACAAACAAAATGCACGTGAAAAAAAATAGTAAGCAGAATCAAACAAAGAAAATACAAAGATAATAAGCAAAACAAACCAAATGAAAACAACAAGTGCAAGAAGACTATGTACATGGCATGGGCGCAACCCGACCTACTGAAAATAATGCTTGAGATCTTGGTCGTTGGAAGGAAGGATGTTAATCCTCCTGCCAAGTGATTGCAAATGATATGTCTGTGGGCCAAGATGCTCGTAGACCAGTGCAATTCCACTAGGTTCCATTACTGGAATTTGGTGTCCTTCCAAAAGACCTTCAAGTGAAGACAACACCATTGTTTCAGGTACTACGTGCAACATGGGCTCAGATGATGGCATAGGCTAGTTGTCTTTATTCCGAGAAGGGTTCAAGTTTTTGAAATCAATGTATAAGTGTATTTTCTTGGAGTGCTTATGCGCAGGATTTAAGATAGAAAACCAAGTAGGATGACGAACTTTGCAAGTAGTCCAATCACCTAAAATGTTAGTCAATTTTTTTCTGTAAAAGGAGTGCAAACAACATGTATGTGTTACCTGGCCTTTGCTGCAATGGCTTGTCTCCTCCTTTACCTGTAATCTCATGTTGGATTGCTCATGTGTATGCAGTTTGTACCAAGACTGACCATCTTTGGATCGTGATCGATATCCAGGTTGCTTTGTTCGTTCATAGTGGTGAGCTTGCAGGTTCTGCTATTTCTTGGTCCTTGACCAAAGTTCCGCAAATCATAGAGCTTGTTTATAGAAGCCAACCCCTTGGGGATGGGGTTTCCTTTCTTGTCCTCAACTGTAGTTTTCAGAGAAAGCTCATGCTTACCTTCATCAACTGTTATGTTCTTGAAAATATCAACATTGTTCGTAAAGTATGGTATCACCTTGAGTGCGACCATGTTGAGGCTGAGGGTCTTGGTATTTGAGCCATCATTTTTCTTTAACTTGTCAAAATCCATGGCCCACAACTTGTTAATACACAGGCCATTTGGCATGCTGGTACTGTTGCTCCTACTGTTTCTAATGCTACTTCTACTTTTGGTAGACTATATTGTACAAGTTCCATTATTATCAGTTAGGCAAGGAAGGAGTCCCAACTACGCATCAGGTGAGGTTGGAGCTGGTTGTGTAGGATAACACCCCAATGTTGTCTCAAGGATGCAATTATCGAACATGAGTTCTACGAAGGCCAACGTTAATTTTTTCCATTGAGGGGAGTGACATTATGTTTCATGTACCTCTCGGATTCTACTAGGTTTTTGTTGCACTTGCCCTTGTATAGAAGCCACATATGAGACCAGTTTGTAGCGAAATATCCATCTAGCTTGTTGGACCAGTCTCTGTTGAGTAATAGACCATATGCTTCCGGTATGTCCATAACAACTATGTTGATGCATTGGTAGACTTGACTATCATGGGATAGTCGGATGTTCACGTCTCGCAATTACCAATGGCCGGTACTGATGTTCGATCAAGTTGGATGATTTGCGCGGATGTCTCTCTCCGTTGTGCATTGATATTCTTAGCAATGGAGAGTGGCATGACGTTGGCTGCCACACTAGAATCAACCAATAAGTTGTGAACATTGTAGTTAAAAACTTGAAATTAAGGTAGGAATGGAGGGAAATATGAGTTTGCTTCTTTCATCTAGAGTGTATTGAGCAATGTGGAAAGTGATTTGGGAGGTGTGCTTTCTCCCTAGCTAGTAGGGCTACACTCTCTGTTGTTGTCTATCCCAAAGCATGCAAATTGATATCTCGCTGACTCTGGATCTTAGCCAACTCGAACAAACTGATCTTTGCTCGAGTTTTATTCATGTCATCAATAATGTTGTAGTCCAGAGGTGGTAGACTCACCGAGGTGTCTAGGGTGGAACGCATGTTCGTGTTGTTCGACAGAGTGTTTTGCAACTTGCTGCTCATGGATGTACTCTTATCTACCACTATCTTCCTTGGCTTGCTTTGTTTTTTCTGCTTCAGGATGACCAGCAGATCAACCTTCCTTATCAGCAATCTGATCTTTTCTTGCATCTCCCCAAGTGTAGGGGGAGCCCCTTTACTTGTAATATTGTAATGGTTAGTCTGCTTCTGGGTTTGCTTCTCAGTGTTCATTTGCAAGCACTGGTACATGTTCACCACATGCCTAGAGCTTGATAGCTCATCAGGTGCAACCCCTTGATCATTGTTAGTTTCTTCTAGCTGCTCCTACATATTGCTTCGCACATTGAGTGTATGACTGTAGAAAGAATTTGTGACTCACTTCCAGTCCGTACAAGAGTTCTCGGGATGATGTTCTTAATGGAAATAATAGAACTTAGGATCCATACACTATTTGAGCTGGAAAACAGGCTTCTACGTAGTTTTTGAAGCGAACTAATTATTGCTTGATGAGTTGCTTGCCTGTCTCTAACAGTTTCTATTTACGTTGTTTGAGTTCGAACACTTTAGTGGTCAATCTCATGATAAGGTGAGTGAGGGTCTCAATATCGATTGCTTCCTTGTCCCTACCCTTACTCACCACTGCTTGGAACTTACTTCTTGCATCCTTGGAGTCCTTTATTAATTCATCATCCTTGATGACTATTGCGTGCTGATATTTCTCAACAATGATAACCTCCTCACATTTTTCGAGAAGTGTTGGTCTCGCAACCCACTTGACGAACTGCGCAATGATGGATGGTAGTGCGGACATGTATTAGTCCACAATAATGGAGTCATGAGGTTTAGTGTCTGCTACAAACTTGTTGAATATTTGTGTAAACCTCTGATTGAAATCTTTCACTCTCTCTTTACCCTCCATCTTGAGGCTTCCCAATTCTTTGAGTAGCATGGCTGGGGTCTTGTCATCAGCAAAGTTTTCAAGGAACATACATTTGAAAGCACCCTAATTCTACATGGAGTTGGGTGGAAGGTTGTGATACCAAGCAGCTACGCGGCTATCCAAGGTACATGGGAACAATATACATGCTACGTCATCATAACGCACCTCAGGGTCTACAAATATAGGTAGAAGTTGTCTAAGTGGTATTCTGCCTTCACCATGCTGTTAGGGTTGAACTTGATGTTCATTCTCTCTGCTCACTTCGGCATCTTGTGTAGAACAACTTGGAGAGCTAATAGTCCTTGATTCATCCATTCAAGATTCGGGTCAGCCATCTCTTCATCTTATTTTCCCTCTTCATCTTCTTCATCCTCTTCTTCTCCTTCAGAGTCTAATAGTTCCGAATCTGAGTCTGTTGGTTCGTCTCTGCCTTCGCCTCCTATAACAGAGTTTGATCCCAATATCACAAGAGTGCCTTGTTCATCTTGTAGTAATATTAGAGGTTCCTCTCCATCTTCAATAGCTTCTTCTAGACCTTTAAGCATGGCAAGGACTTCTTCTTCCACCGATGATACAACAACTCCTATGGGAGTGCCTTTTGGCTTCCTAGATGTGTGTGGAAGATGTTTTATGCCTGGGATCAGTCTGAATGCTTTTGTGTACTGGCGAGTGAGGGACAAATGGAGTGAAGGTGTTGATATGAAATTTCATGTTCAATTTTAGGAGGTGAGGAGTAACCAACTATAGAGTCGCGTGTAGGTGAGAGGGAGTGTGAGTTACTGCCTTGATCAAATGGTTAATGAATTAGTGTGAGGAGAATTTCATCCATGTACAACTGTCTTCCCTCCTTCTAGCGCTAGAAATGTTGATGGTGTTGGACCCGCCAACATTCAGGGGATCTCCCTGGTATGAAATCCCAACTAGACCTCACACTGTTTGGTGTAGGAGTCCCATTCGGTACGATAGCTTGATTTCCATTATCTTAAAGATCTTCCTCAACTCTTGCTTATCAATATAGGAGAGTGGTTTTCTTTGTCTTTGAGAAGTGAGGTTTGCTTGCCTGGTGAGTGTACGTGTCACTTGTGTCAATGGTTCTTTCACTATCAAGGGAGAGGGGAGAGTGAGTTCCAGGTCGATTCGGAGCACTCCCAATACTATTAGGAACACACAACACAATAGGACATGCACAACTTCTAGAGGAGGAGTCCACACAAATGAGGCAGTCACACATACAAGGTAATATAACACATACAAAACTCAATAGATCAGTTCGAACGAGTGCAATGGTTGTTACTTCAAGATTCATGCGAAAGGTCTTTCTGATGTTTGGGAGAGAAGTATACAAGGGAGAGACAATGTTAGCAACATATAAAACACATTTCTATTAATAGATTATGCATTACAACAAATGAAATTGTTCAGATGTAGAACACAAGTTAAAGAAACATGCATTACAAGTGTTAAAGATTAGTCTCACAACAGATACAATACATGTGTGAAAATGTGATGGTCTGTTGGTAGGCTTCTGAATTAAGCCAAAGTTCCAAGAGACATTGTTACACCATACATCACTAACCCCAAGTGTAGGGCATTGGAGCCACTACTTACTCCTCAAAGAAAATATTACAGATTCCCTTAGATATGTGGGAGGAGCTGAGGTAAAAATTCCTTTCCATGTACAAATGAGGAGGTATTTATAGCCAAGGGTGAAACTGACCCTTGTGGATGTTCGACTACCCTCATGACTATTTGACTTCCATGACTTTTAGACTTACATGACTCTGTGTTCAACAAGTGGGTCTCTTGGACTTCCACGTTACATCACATTGATTGACAACATAGCCCATAATGGATATGTGGGTGACATGACTCGACATGACTTGACATGACAGTGTTGGTAAATTCGTGGTACAGTTGGAGTGCATGTCGAGTTACAGTGCTACTAGGTGATGGATGTCTTCATGGTGTATCATAGCTTCATCTCTGGATGCCGAAGTGTGCAGAGTCTTCGATGTTCCTTGGTTCAATTGATGAAGCTTCAGTATGTTGTTCCTTGCTGGCATGTTGGAAGGCTTGACAGGCTCATCTATTCACGAAGGTGCATTTTTGTCACGTTCGTTCATTTCGAATGCATCATTCGTTCATCCGTCGGTGAAGTTGTCCTTGTGCGTGGGCTCCCTTCGTTCATCCCATTCATTGCCTTGCCATGTTTGTTGGTGTACCTATACCTGTAGTCACTCATGACGAGACAACATAAAATTCAAAACCTCCTAGTCTACCATGACACATGATCATTCGGATGCAGGTGACCAGGAGAGGCGTCAAAGTTGTGAAGCGGGATGATGGCTTCGGGCACTACTGATGAAAATTGCGCAAGAGTCAATAAGTGATGGAGACGGGAAATTTGAGTCGATAGTGACTGTCTGTGAGGTTTGGCTTGGCTGGGAGGAAAATTTGCACAAATTTTTGGAGGGAGAGTCCAGGCTACCGAAAGGCAAGGCAGGCATACTCTGTGCATTTTTTAGAACGAATGAGCAGTGGGTGCTAGACAACCAGATTTGCACAATTTTCCAGAGGAACGGGTCAGGCTGCATGAAGGGTTAGCAGGCAGAAATTGTGTAGTTTTTAGGAGGAACTTCTTGGGAGACTGGCAGCCAAAACTACAGAATTTCTAGAGGGAAATGGGAGTTGGCTGTTGGGGTCACTGGTAGCCAAAACTGCATAATTCCTAGAGGGAATTAGCAGTTGGCTATTCGTGTCATTGGCATCCAAAATTACACAACTCCCAAAGGGAACTGGCATTTGGCGGCTGGGGTCATCGGCAACTAAAACTGCGTAATTCCCATAGGGAACTGGTAGTTGGCTGCTTAGTCACTGGCAACAGAAACTACACAATTCTTGGAGGGAATTGGCAGTTTGTTGCTAGCAAGTAAATTACCCTGAAGCTGGGAAGCCAGCCTGCTGATCATCTCTACGCAATTTCTGAGCTGACCGGACTGTTGGACGGCAAAATGTCTTCTCATAAAAACTGCGCAATTTCTTGGATGAATAGTCGGTCGACTGTCCGGATGACTGACTGGGAAAACTATGCAATTTTCTGAAGGAGATAAGGATGGGCACTTGGTGTTCGTCTGGTTTTTTTGCGCAATTTCCTCAGGCAGTTGAGCGAGTGATGTCAGTGGCCTCTACGCAGTTTTTGAAGGGATTTAGTCCTGGGGTGACTGTCGGGTCCGACTGTTTAGGTGGTGGGCATGGAAGATGATTTGATTGCTTGCGTGCAATGCAAATTGAAAAGACTAGCTTGGTGCTTCTGCACTATTCTGGTTGGCAGTCGATCGAGTCGAAAGTGGGGTGATGGTCTTGCTGTCAGAGGGGAGTCTAGTCGTCAAAACTTTAGGAAAAACGATTAAGTGTGTGAACAATCGAAAGATGCATGGGTGATCATACCAACACACACTCACATGACTCAATGATGAAACAACCCAAACCATCCAGACACACATGTTCAACATGACTAACCGATGGTGAAAGTGATAAGCACGACACTCGTGATTGACCGCTCATTGATCGTGTTAGAGCCTAGTTTTACCTCAGGTTGAAAAGGTAAGCTTCTAGATCCACATCAAACCACACTCAGCCTCGTAGCTAGCCCTACGAGGACAGGAGAGGGCTCTCTTCGGGTCAATCTCAACAAAAGACAATCGATAGAGCTTGAGAAGACTGAAAAAAAAGAAGCTAATCTTAGGCTAGGTATGAAGTGTAAGGATTTGATTTGAGTTTTTCGGGGGTTTTGTGTTGGAAAAGGGAAAGGCAAATTTGGGTCCGGGGATGAGGCACAGTTTTTGCAGCGTTCTGATTGGGGCAAGGAAGGCAATTGTTTTGATGCTTTAGAATGAATAAATTGATAGATCAGACCGGTGAGGAGCCAAGGAGGGAAAGAGGGTCTCAAGATTCCTCCTCAAATAGATGAAAACATTGAAAATTAATCAAACTTCAAAGCAGAGCACAGCAGTCCAGTGAATTCTACTTCAATGACTCAGTTGTTTAATTTCAGAAACAAGGAGAAGCGAAAATGATACACATAAACATCAATTAACTTACAAGTACATAGAGAAACACACCATCAAAACACAGATCCATATGGATCCCAACAAATGCTGCAAAACCCTGGTCTTTCCTTAGCCAAAAATGCAGAGATAGAATGTACAATGATGTGCCAAGAAATCCCAAGTGTCCAACCCTGAAAATGACTAAGAAAATACATGATATAGACCATCCTAACCCATTCACATGCCTCTAGGGGTCGAGCTCATCATTCTAGGAGCTGTTTCAACCAATTCTAAACCTAGCACTGAAATCTATGCAATCAAACAACTTTCCCCTATAAGATAGGAAACTGATTCATTCATTAAATTTCACTTTTTAGTGAATGAATCCTCTAGAACAAGTAAAAATATGCCAATATTACATCATGGTTCTCCAATTACATCAAGATAGATCAATAATTTCATCAAAAAACCAAAAAAAGTCAAAACTGGCCGAATTTCTGAGCTGGAAGGTGAAACATTTGGCAAAAATCCTCTATGCGTTGCGCCTGATTCTCTATGTGTCGCCCCACTTTGAGGCTGAGTTTGAGGCACTTCCAGAAGTCCAAATTGCACCCAAGATAGATTTTTGGAAAGCCCTTCCTTTCTAATGTCCAACCCAAGTGGAATGTTTCAATTTGGTGTCCATTTGCCCCTCCAAACATAAAATCTCCCAAGACTGCTTCCTGTGTGTCAAAATAGCGGTAGTGAGGTCATTTTTTGAGTGTTTTTGACCTCTTGGGGACTCAAAACTTGCCCAAAATTCTTGGCCATGCACCAGAAGTCATGATTTTTCATTTCAAATCCAAAATATAATTTTTTTGAAATTTGGAGCCCTCTAGCAAAAGCGAGCGCCACGTGGCGCGGCGCATAGGGAGATAAAACCTGTTTTTCAGTGCAAAAATTTCAAAAATGCAAAAATTGCTCCAAATTCCTTGAAATTTGGGTTGTACCTTCTCTATCAAGTGCCATGTTGGGCTAAAGAGGCTTCGGCCAATATTCGAAGGTGATCATGCTCCTTTTGCCTCTTTTGCTTCTTTATTGCCTTCTTCAATTTTTCCTTCAGATTCCATATCCAAGCCTTGAAACTCATATTGCGTGTCCTGTAATGGAACACCATGTGTCTTAACAATGCTTTGTCCCTGTTAGCCTTCTCCAGCAGTCTCTCTAGGTGGATGTTGATTCTCTCGAGCCAAGACTCTCGATCATCATTAATCTCTTGCTCCAATGAAGTGAGCTCAATCCTCCTCCGTTGGGCAGCTTGGCGATTCTCGCGGATGTTTTGCAACTCCATGATGGCCTGCTCATCTTTGAGCTGTTTGTTCCTCTGCTCCAAATATTTCATAGTCCACTTAGCCCTCTCCAAGTCAAGGGACAAGGCTGTGACTCTGTTTTCTGCTCTTGGATGATCTCTCTAAGATGTGGATTTTGCGAGCCCATGTTTGTAACATCATCCTAAACGAGAATGAAGTCAGTCTTTCGCTCACCTGAAGGCCGCTCATCCTACATGGCCTCTTGCCTCTGTCCTGTACCTAGGATGCTGATGTCGGAAGTGAGGCCCCTTCCACCCCGGGTGGAGATAATACTCGCTTTGTTGCTGCAAATAACTGCCTCGTGCCCTTCTGATAAGTGATGAAGACCGATATAATAGAAGTTTTTGGATCATGGCATTCTTGCTGATGAGAAGGTCCACCAGTCTCATGCCCAACCTCTGGAGGTCCCTGTGAAGCTCTGAAAAAGTCACGAGAGATGAAATCATCCCAAGTGATACCCTGTAATCCAAGCTGATGAACCACCAAAATCTTGATGAGAGCAAAATGGCAAACACTGTTGAACTGCTGCTTAGGGGTCTTGTGCTGCACAATGGCGGTCATCCTCTCTATGTTTTGGCATATGAAATAAGGAATGTTCATCATCCTTACTCAGTCGAAATGCATGAGCAACCTAATGTGATAAGCATATAGTCAGGAGAAGCGACCTTCACAACTGAAATACTTCATGATTAATTTCATTAATGGAGCATATTCATCTTTGAGATATCGGAAAGGGAACACTCTCTTGAGCTGCCTCAAGAAACTAGGTTTAATATATGGCTCATAATGTTCCCAGTCAATCTTCTGCCTCTTGTTCCATGGTTCACCAATGTTGGGTATGTCGGTTGCTAATGAGATAGAATCTCGTGTAAGTGTGAAAGTGGCACCAGCCAAAGTAACTTGATCACCATGTAAATGCAATACAAATAAGTGAGCCAACTCATGATGGACTTGAATAGTAGCAATCTTCTCACAAAACTCATAACATGACTGAAACTGGAAACAAGAGACGGCAAGAGGGCATGCCTGCAATTCTGTAAGGGTGGTCGGTTCTTCTCTAACATGTCTGCCACCTTTATGAGGCCTCCGGGGTGCATGTCCTTCCAAGGGTGAGTCACTTTGGGTCTCCACTTCATAATCGTAAGAATGACCGGATGACATAACTGGTGTTATACAACTGCCTTGGAGAAATGGACGCTGGTGATAAAACTGTGTTGGACTACTCTTTTGTGGTGTGGTTGAATTTTGCCACCAAGGGGAAAAAATGCAACAAGGGACTGTTAGGAAGGGGGACAATAGTAGGGGTTTTGGGACTTTTGGGACAAATTTGTTTAGGAGGGTTTGGGAATTTTGTATAGGGTAGGGTTTGGGATTTTTACATTTGGAGATGTGTGGAAGGGAATTGGGGATAGGGGTTTAGTAACTTTTTGGGGATAGGTAAGAATGAAGTCAGGAAGAAATGGAATAAGGGAGAATGGAATGATGGAAAGAAGGGAGAAATGGAATGGAGAAGTGAGTTTGGTAGCAAAAAATGATTTTGAAACCCACATCAATTTCCTTTGAGGTACTTTAGAGGTAGGGTTTAAGATTTTTGTTTCAATCGTTATCATCCATAAAACACCATAAATTATCACAAAATTTGATGAAACATCAAGATAACGACTCTACCTGGCAAATCCATGCAAGTTATGAGCAATTTGGAGAAATTTCAAGCAAATTCGGGCCTTGGACTGTATGCGCCACACCATATACCTAGTGTGCTGCGTCGTCCTAGTGCGCCACACCCGTGTTAATTTACACTGTGTGGTTTCTCCCAGTGCGCCGCGCCACCTGTTATATGCGCCGCATCGGCCAAGTTTCCTCCAACTTCACCCAAATCGTGCACTAACTCTACCAATTTGATTTGAATGGCTTCTCTTTGATCTTGGCATGCAAATGACATTGATCTTCATGGAAATATCCTTGCAAAGACATGGATTTGATTTTTGTTTCTTCAAAACCCATTTTTGTAATGTTTGGCATTGGCACTTTTTCACACTTTATTTAAAGCTCTGTTTTTGGTTGTTTGTTTTGATTTTTTGACTGGAATGATGAGACTCTTTGAAATTTTTTGTAGGGATAGCTGACATGGAAGTTGGAAAAGGAGACCAGGGTTGCGTCTGAAGAATTCAACGACTGAAAAACTTTTGAAAATTACATGGCAATTTATTACAAAACGGAATGACGAATTTTCTTCAAAACAAATTCATAGTCCAACAATATGGCGATGAAAAAACTTGAAATGAAAACTTATTAAGAACCTCCCTCTGGCCTTCTGGCATTATTGGACATTGTTGAAGACCAAATCAACTGACCCTAGACCTAGTGACTGAAAGGACTCTTGCTGATCAAAAGACTAAAACAGGACTGTAAGTGACTCTAAAACTTGACTTTGATGAACAGACCTGAGCCAGCAGTGTAAGGCATGAGGGGTAATGAATAACAAGACCCTTCCGTCAAATTATGGCATGGCCCTAACAGAATGCAGCTGAGTGAAGTGAGCGAGACACCTAAAAATGAAATGCAATAAAGAGATTTTGATCTCTGACGGAAGGCTGAACAGATCGACTCTAACATTGGCTCCAATGGGGATGGTAGCTCCCTGGAAGTGCCAAGAACGGCAAATCTCTGGGAGAGATAGACAGTGCCTTCGTCCATTGGGGTATGGAGTCCATTATTTTGACAAATTTAACACAAAACTCTTGACTCATTTATTAATTGAGACTCGACTGAAACTAACTCAATTAGGAAACTAACATGACTCAATGATTAACTTGACAAATCAAACCAAAACGGAAATCATCCTTCAGAATTGTAGCCTTCACTTCAGGCCCCAGACTGAAGAAAAGATCCCAGCACAATCTTGCAATGAAACTGAAATAAAATTGTATGTACAGTGACAATGTAGACAGCAGAAACAACTCAGAAATGATACCTCTTGAGCAGTCGACCATTGACCGACCCTTCTGGACATTCTTCTTTGTTCATCTCCTTCAGAAGAAAAGCATTCTGACCACGATATGGAATAACTTTAAAGGGACCTTTCCAGATATTTTTGAACTTACCGTGCTTACCCTTTTCCTCATTCCTTGCATCCCATTTCAGCACCACTTCCTCCAATTGGAATTTGTCCGCCTTTGCTTTTCTGTCATAGATTTTCTTAATCTTCTCCTACAACATGGATGTATTTTGGAACACTTCCTCTCTTGTTTGCTGCAAATGGACCATTTGATTTAATCTTCTCTGCATAGGATCCTCCTCACTGCTGGCCTCCTGAAGAAGTTTGATGACCGGAGCTACTAAAGAGGTAGGAAACACTGTATCAACTCCATAAACAAGCTCAAAGGGAGACATACCAATGGATTTCTTTTGGTTGACCCGATCTGCCCAAAGTGCATTGACCAACTTCTTATGCCAAATCTTCTTGTTAATTTCCAGCAACTTCTTCATGATGTTGACTAAAGATTTATTAGAAGACTCAACCAACCCATTTCTTTGCGGATGATAGGCGGTTCAGTGACCCAAAATGATTTTATACTTGTGACAAAACTCAATCATCTTCTTTGATTTGAAAGCTGTTGCATTATTAGTGATTAAATTATCCAGGCAACCAAAACGAGACAAGACGTTATTCTCAAGGAATGAAATAATTACTGCATCCGTAGGTTGCCTGGTGGGAATTGCTTCGATCAATTTCGTGAAATAATCTATTGCCATGAGAATCCACTGATGCTGACCTGAAAAGGCAGGATGAATTTCACCAATGAAATCCAACCCCCACTACTGAAACGGGGCACTCACCTCAATGGGCTTAAGCGGCAGGGGCTATAATTTCTACCTTCCTTCAGAAATCTGACATTTATGACAGCTCTTGACAACCTTATATACATCAGCAAACAATGTCGACCAATATTATCTCGCTCTCAGAATTTTATTTGTCGTTGTTTTCCAAAAAAGGTTACCGCCACAATCTCTTTTTTGGAAATCCTCCATGACCTGTTTTGCTTCTTCTTCCACCAAACAATTCAATAGAATGCCACCGGGATCTTTCCAATAAAGTGCAGAATTTAGAATGCAAAAATTTGCAGCCTTCAATTTGAGAGTTCTACTTTTGTTTCTAGGCATGCCGAGTGGTGGTGACAAATTTTGCAGCACATATATGATATCTGAATACCATGGGGAAAGAACAAACATTTCGGATACCTGAATTGATGAACCTTCGTCATTCTCATCGAACATAGCAGCGATCAGATTTATGTCTAAGGCGTGCAAGTTTGATTCAGCCATTAACTTTGCCAATCCCTGTCCTTTAATAAGCTTGGTGGGCTTTATCTCCACATCATAATCCAACAAAGCTGCAAGCCACTTGCCTCGTCTTCCTTCCGGATCTGTCTCCACTAAAACATCCTTGACAACAGCGTTAGGAACATAAGTCAAAGTATGAGAATGTAGAATATATACCCGAAAATATTTTAATGCTTTTACAAGTGCAAGGGCCTGTTTTTCAATGATGTTGTACTTCAAGGCTGCATCTCTTATAGTTCGGCTGAAGAAAGCAATTGGTATTTCATACTCATCTCTTTTCTGCATTAATACAGCTGCCATTGTTTTCTCCGATGCAAAAGAAAACAACATAAAATCCTAAGTGTAGTCTAGGCTGATTAGAACCGGAGCTGAAGAAAGAGCTAATTTGACTAAATTGAAATACTTTACCGCCTCTTCTGTCCATTTCACTTGGTTGTCCTTCTTAAGCATGTTTGTAATCTCTCTTAGGTGTTTAGCAAGATTAGGAACAAAGCGGCGTAAAAAATTCATCTTACCATTAAAAGATTGAATCTCCTTCTTGTTCCGGGGAAATTCAATTTGCTGAACTGCTTCTACACGTGCTGGATCAATTCGAATGCCATATTTTGAGATAATGTGATCAAGTAGTTTGCCCTCATCCATTGCAAATGAGCTCTTCTTTGGATTCAGTGACACACCATATTTTCTGCACTTTTGTAAGACAATTTTCAAATGATACATGTGTTCTTCATCTGATTTGGAAAACACGGTCAGATCATCAAGGTACACAACCAAAAATACATCCTTCTCATTTGCGAAAGCCAAGTCCATTTCCCGCTGAAATGTGGCACCCACGTTCTTCAAACCGAAAGGCATTTTGGCGTAATGAAAAGTTCCCCACAGAGTGGTGAACGGTGTTTTATTCCGCTCATCTTCATGGACCAAAATTTGGTTATATCAGGAATAACCATCGAGTAGTGACATTTGAGATGCTCCAACTACTCGCTGAAGTATATGATCCATTTTGGGAAATGGATAATTATCCTTCAATGAAACTTTGTTGAGATTCCTAAAATCAATGCACAAGCGAATCTCACCTATCTTCTTTCAAATGAGCACCAAATTAGAGATCCAGTCGGAAAATCTGATGGGAACAATGATTCCTGATTTGTACAACCTGTTGATCTCCTTCTCAATTGATGGCAATAGTTTTGGATTGAGCCTTCTCAACTTCTGTCTGAAAGGTTTCTGATTAGGCTTAATAGGAATAGTGTGCTGAATTATATTGGTATCATATGTCTTCAAATCAGAATAACCCCAAGCAAACACATCAGCAAAAGATGAAAACAAATTGATATATTTGGATTTTACCTTTTGTGGCAATGCTTTAGACAATTTTACCATTTTTGGATTTGCAGTTGTTCTAATATTGACCTCTTCAACACCCTTTTTTGTTGGTTGCAATGTTGGTTTGTGGGCTACGTCATCTTGATCAAAGAGTTCTTCTAAAGGTATCAAGCCTTTAGGAATGATGTTATCCTTTAACTGCAACACTTCCATTTGATTGATCTGCACATCATCTTTACCATCATCATGTTCTACATCAATTGAGGTATCTTTGAACTTACCTTCGTTTTGCAGAAATTCATCAATCTCCTCATTGTCTTGGAAAACTTGCCAATATCTCTGATTATCCGGGACAGTCGGACGATGCTTGACATGGATTTCAAATTTATTACTTGAGTTCATAGGAATCTTCAAACTACTCGCTGCCTTAGCAAGTGCATCAGCAATGCCATTTTGAATATGAGGCACAAACGTCAAGGTATAATCTGAAAACAATTTCAGGATGTCTAGGATAGCATTTCGGTAAGCTCGCATCTGAGGATTGTTTGCTTGATACTCGCCTTTAGATTTTTTAATCACCAATTCGAAGTCGCCATATACTGCAATCCTCTTAGCATTCAGCTTTCTTAGAATTTTTAGGCCAACAATCAAAGCCTCATACTCAGCCTCACTGTTCAAACAATCAAAAGCTAACTTGTAAGAACATACCCACACATTACTAGGCACTTTGGTTGGAGCAGACAAAGGAATGCGCACCCAAATACCAATTCCAGCACCATCATTTCCCACTGCACCATCGAAATCCATGGTCCACAGGCTCCCTTCATCTTCTTCTAGGTGCTGAAACTCTATCACCTCTGTTTTTCCTGCTTGTTGTCCATTGTCTTTGGCTGATTGCTCAATGGTAATCTATTGTTTTTGTCCTTCTGTATTCAAAACTTCTCTGAAATTCTCTGTTATCTCTGGAATATCATCTGCTACAACTAATTGACTTTCAATATCATTGAAACTATCTGAATACAAAACAAAAGACTCTAACTCTGTATGTACATAATTAATCAGATGATTTTTTTTGTTTCTCCTTGCTTGTAATCATGTATTTCATTTTTTGTTCCCGATACAATTTTCTCATTTTGCCAAACACAGAAATCATTGCATAGGAGAAATCTAGTTGTAATGTCCCTTTCAATTTCGCTCCCCAAGACCTGGAAAGAAGCATACCAAACCTGGGAGGAATGTCTGCCATAACAACATCTATCAAAACATTCTTTGTGGGGATCTGATCCAAACTTACGACCAAGTCTTTGATAAGCCCAATACATCTCACTCTGCTAGAATCAAATGAAAAGAGATCATGGTATCTCCTTGTGATGTCCAAACCCAACTTCTCCATGATAGCTTTCGGCATAAGATTGTGGGAAGCACAGGAATCAAACATGGCATTATGCAACACAAACTCATGTAATCTTAAACTGATATAAAAAGGCGGAACATCACTGTCTGGAGACTCACCATTCAATGCTGGTCCAAACATCAGTTCTGGTTGATCATCTTCCACACTCACCATATCAAACATTGGATCAAAATTCAAAACTTTAGAGACTTGACCTCTATAATCACTATTCTTCATTAGTTATGTCAAGGGAATGGAAACCTTCAATTTAGAAATTTCATTTTCTAAACTAAAAGTTGAGATATTTTCTACCTCTTTGGCTAGAACATATTTTCTTTTAGCTTTATCCTTTGGTACAGCTGGTTGATTTGATTTTTCTATTGATGGTGATTTGCTGATATTAGGATCAACTGCCTCTTTCCCTTTCCTTTGTGCATCAGGTGACTCATTCTTGGATGTTGGAGTTTTCTTTCTCTTCTGGATTGGATTGATGGGAAAATTTTTGTTTCTAAGTGAATACCGACGTTGCTGGGCAGACAAAGCATTCATATGACCTCTCTGATACTCATCTAACTATTCTTCAAGAGTGGTGTCATTTGCCAAGATAAAATCCTCATCCTTGAATTTTTTGCATACTCATCATCTTCAGTGATAAAGGTAGGCATATCATCAGGAGTAAAGAAGTGATTTTCTTCTCCCATTACATTGTCTTCATCATCAGATTCGGGACCAACAAAATTCTGCTGAAGAGGTGTCTTTACTTGTTGTTGTTGTGGTGTCGGTTCTTGTGCTCGCTGCTCACGTTGTTTGGTCCTGAATTGTGGCTACTGTAGGCCACGAAAATTGGGATTCCAAATCTACGGTTCAGGCTTATCAAGTGTTAATCTTTCAATCATCTTTTCTACCTTGCGGAGTACTTGATCTGATGTAGAAGCTTCTTCCTTTATTGAAACTTTCTTCTCGGCTTTCAATCTAGATCTCTTGTCATTCAAATTTGCCACAACACTAACAACAATTTTCTTCATCTCTTCTAAGGTAGCCGGATCCCTCTCTCGCAATTGATACACCATATCAGGATCAAAACCATCCAGGAACTTAAGCAAAGCTGAATTTCTAGATGGTTTTAAATCATTAGGAATTGCATTATAAACCACATTGAATCTAATACAATATTCTTGCACGGACTCACCGACATTCCTCTTGATCTTGGTATATTCAAAAGTGATTTGAGAAGAGGATCAAAACCATCCGGGAAGTTAAGCAAAGCTGAATTTCTAGATGGTTTTAAATCATTAGGAATTACATTATAAACTGCATTGAATCTAATACAGTAGTCTTGCACGGACTCACCGACATTCCTCTTGATCTTGGTATATTCAGAAGTGATTTGAAGAGGATCTTTCTTAACCTCCCAGCAATCCAAAAACTTTCTTTTAAGCTCATCTAATGTGGGAATACTTCTAGCTGCCAAAGCTCTGAACCATTTTCTTACCTCACCGCCAAAAGTTTTCACAAAGAGTCTCATTGTTACATTTTCTTCATCAAGTTCATACCGCTTAAAGAAATCTGACATTCTGTCCACATGCTGTTAAGCCGGACCACTTTGAGGAGTGCCATCGAACAATGGAATCTTACTCTGATAATCTGCGGGCATGTCATCTAAAACTTGTGGTAGCACAAGAGGAGCAAAACGAGCAACCATCGCTCTTGGTGGATTTGCAATTAGCCTTGGATATGTTGTGGAAGTAGGTGCAGCTGAGGTGTGAGGTGTATGAGGAGGGGTGTGCAGAGGAGACGCAATTTTGGGTGTAGAAGGAGTAGATTTAGGCGAATTTACTGCAGACTTCTGATATGTAATAATAGGTTGCACAGGGATGGTGGGAATGAAGGGCGGTTCAGTGGGAATCCTTGAGCTAGATGTCGTGACGGAAGATCCAATGGTGGCAGATGCAGTTTCTAGAAAATCAGTGATAGTTGAAACCTAAATTGTAGTTTGGAGTTGTCTTAAAATAAAATTCTCAATAGACTTATTGGACTTTTCAATGTTAAGAGCTGCAACGAAATCCTAGGGAAGTAATTAGAGCCTAGATTTACCTCAGGTTGAAAAGGTAAGCTTCTAGGTCCACATCAAACCATGCTCAACCTCGTAGCTAGCCCTACAAGGACAGGAGAGGACTCTCTCCGGGTCAATCTCAGCAAAAGATAATCGATAGAGCTTGAGATGACTGAAAAAAAAAAATTAAAAAAAAAAAATAAAAGAAGAAGAAGAAGAAGAAGAAGAAGAAGGTAATCTTAGGCTAGGTATGAAGTGCAAGGATTTGATTTTAGTTTTTTGGGGTTTTTGTGTTGGAAAAGGGAAAGGAAAATTTGGGTCCGGGGATGAGGCACAGTTTTTTGCAGAGTTCTAATTGGGGCAAGGAAGGCAATTGTTTTGATGCTTTAGAATGAATAAATGGATAAATCAGACCGGTGAGGATCCAAGGAGGGCAAGAGGGTCTCAAGAGTCCTCCTCAAATAGATGAAAACATTGAAAATTAAACAAACTTCAAAGCAGAGCACAACAGTCCAGTGAATTCTACTTCAATCACTCAGTTGTTTAATTTCAGAAGCAAGGAGAAGGGAAAATAATACACATAAACATAAATGAACTTACAAGTACATAGAGAAACACACCATAAAAACACAGAGCCACATGGATCCGAACAAGTGCTACAAAACCCTGGTCTTTCCTTAGCCAAAAATGCAGATATAGAATGTACAATGATGTGCCAAGCAATCCCAAGTGTCCAACCCTGAAAATGACTGAGAAAATACATTATATAGACCATCCTAACCCATTCCCATGCCTCTAGGGGTCGAGCTCATCATTATAGGAGATGTTTCAACCAATTCTAAACCAAGCACTGAAATCTAGGCAATCAAACAACTTGCCTCTATAAGATAGGAAACTGATTCATTCATTAATTTTTCACTTCTTAGTGAATGAATCCTCTAGAACAAGTAAAAATATGCCAATATTACATCATGGTTCTCCAATTACATCAAGATAGATCAGTAATTTCATCAAAAAGCAAAACAAGTCAAAACTAGCCGAATTTCTGAGCTGGAATGTGAAAAATTTGGCAAAACTCCTCTTTGTGCCGCACCTGATTCTCTATGCATCGCGCCACTTTGAGGCTGAGTTTTAGGCACTTCCCGAAGTCCAAATTGATCCCAATATATCCTTTTGGAAAGCCCTGACTGTCTACTTTCCAACCCAAGTGTAATTTTTCAATTTGGTGTCCATTTGCCCATCCAAAAATCAAATCTCCCAGGATTGCTTCCTGTGTGTCAAAATAGGGGCAGTGAGGTCATTTTTGAGTGTTTTTGACCTCTTGGGGACTCAAAACTTGCCCAAACTTCTTGTCCATGCACCAACAGTCATGAATTTGCATCCCAAATCCAAAAATATAAATGTTTTGAAATTTGGAGCCCTCTAGCAAAAGCGAGCGCCACGTGGCGCGGTGCATAGGGAGACAAAACCTGTTTTTCAGGTCAAAACTTTCAAAAATGAAAAAATTGCTCCAAATTCCTTGAAATTTGGGTTGTACCTTCTCTATCAAGTTTCATGCTAGGCTAAAGAGGCTTCGGCCAATATCTGAAGGCGATCATGCTCCTTTTGTCTCTTTTGCTTCTTTATTGCTTTCTTCAATTTTGCCTTCAGATTCCTTATCTGAGCCTTGGAACTCATATTGCGTGCCCTGTAATGGAACACCATGTGTCTCAACAATGCTCTGTCCCTGTCGGCCTTCTCCAACAGTCTCTCCAAGTGTATGTTGATTCTCTCGAGCCAAGACTCTCGATCATCATTAATCTCTTGCTCCAATGAAGTGAGCTCAATCCTCCTCCGTTGGGCAGCTCGGCGACTCTCATGGATATTTTGCAACTCCACGATGTCCTGCTGATCTTCAAGCTATTTGTTCCTCTGCTCCAAATATTTCAAAGTCTAATTAGCCCTCTCCAATTCAAGGGACAAGGATGTGATCTCTGTCTGCTGCTCCTAGATGATCTCTCTAAGATGTGCATTTTGCGAGCCCATGTTTTTAACATCATCCTGAACGAGAATGAAGTCAGTATCTCGCTCACCTGAAGGCCCCTCATCCTGCATTGGCCTCTTGCCTCTATCATGTACCTGTGAGGCTGATGTCAGAAGCGAGGCCCCTTCCACCCTGGGTGGAGATAACACTCGCTTTGCTGCTGCAAATAACTGCCTCGTGCCCTTCTGATAAGTGATGAAGACCAGTATAGTAGCAGTGTGTGGATCATGGCCTTCTTGCTGATGAGAAGGTCCACCAGTCTCATGCCCAACCTTCGGAGGTCCCTGTGAAGCTATGAAAAAGTCACGAGAGATGAAATCATCCCAAGTGATACCCTGTAATCCAAGCTGATGAACCACCAAAATCTCGACGAGAGCAAAATGTCAAACACTGTTGAACTGCTGCTCAGGGGTCTTGTGCTGCACAAGGGTTGTCATCCTCTCTATGTTTTGGCATATGAAATAAGGAATGTTCATCATCCTTACCCTGGTGAAATGCATGAGCAACCTGATGTGATAAGCATATAGTCGGGAGAAGCGACCTTCACAACTGAAATACTTCATGATTAATTTAATTAATGGAGCATATTCATCTTTGAGATATCGGAAAGGGAACACTCTCTTGAGCTGCCTCAAGAAACCAGGTTTAATATATGGCTCATAATGTTGCCAGTCAATCTTCTGCCTCTTGTTCCATGGTTCACCAATGTTGGATATGTCGGTTGCTAATGAGGTAGAATCTGGTGTAAGTGTGAAAGTGACACCAACCAAAGTAACTTGATCACCATGTAAATGCAATACAAATAAGTGAGCCAAATCATGATGGACTTGAATAGTAGCAATCTTCTCACAGAACTCATAACATGACTGAAACGGGAAACAAGAGACGGCAAGAGGGCAGGCCTGCAATTCTGTAAGGGTGGTCGGTTCTTCTCTAACATGTCTGCCACCTTTATGAGGCCTCCGGGGTGCATTTCCTTCCAAGGGTGAGTCACTTTGGGTCTCCACTTCATAATCGGAAGAATGACCGGATGACATAACTATTGTTATACAATTGCCTTGGAGAAATGGATGCTGGTGATAAAACTGTGTTGGACTGCTCTTTTGTGGTGTGGTTGAATTTTGCCACCAAGGGGAAAAAATGCAACAAGGGACTGTTAGGAAGGGGGACAATAGTAGGGGATTTGGGACTTTTGGGACAAATTTGTTTAGGAGGGTTTGGGAATTTTGTATAGGGTAGGGTTTGGGATTTTTACATTTGGAGATGTGTGGAAGGGAATTGGGGATAGGGGTTTAGTAATTTTTTGGGGATAGGGAAGAATGAAATTAGGGAGAAATGGAATAAGGGAGAATGGAATGATGGAAAGAAGGGAGAAATGGAATGGAGAAGTGAGTTTGGTAGCAAACAATGATTTTGAAACCCATACCAATTTTCCTTTGAGGTACTTTAGAGGTAGAGTTTAAGATTTTTGTTTCAATCGTTATCATTCATAAACCACCATAAATTATCACAAAATTTGATGAAACATAAAGATAACGACTCTACCTGGCAAATCAACGCAAGTTATGAGAAATTTGGAGAAATTTCAAGCAAATTCCGGCCTTCGACTATATGCGTCGCGCCACATACCCAGTTCGCCACGCCACCTGCTCTATGCGCCGCACTGGACAAGTTTCCTCCAACTTCACCCAAATCACGCACTAACTCTACCAATTCGCTTTGAATGGATTCTCTTTGATCTTGGCATGAAAATGACATTGATATTCATGGAAATATCCTTATAAAGACATGGATTTGATTTTTGTTTCTTCAAAACCCATTTTTGTAATGTTTGGCATTGGCACTTTTTCACACTTTATTTAAAGCTCTATTTTTGGTTGTTTCTTTTGATTTTTTGACTGGAATGATGAGACTCTTTGAAATTTTTTGCAGGGATAGCTGACAGGGAAGTTGGCAAAGGAGACTAGGGCTGTGTCAGAAGAATTCAACGACTGAAAAACTTTTGAAAATTACATGGCAATTTATTACAAAATGGAATGACGAATTTTCTTCAAAACAAAGTTTTTAAGAAAAGTCATAGTCTAGCAATATGATGATGAAAATACTTGAAATGAAAACTTATTAAGAACCTCCCTCTGGCCTACTGGAATTATTGGAAATTATTGAAGACCAAATCAACTGACCCTAGACCAAGTGTCTGAAAGGACTCTTGCTAATCAAAAGACTAAAACAAGGCTGTAAGTGACTCTAAAACTTGACTTTGATGAACAAACCTAAGCCAGAAGTGGAAGGCATGAGGGGTAATGAATAACAAGACCCTTCCATCAGATTATGGCATGGCCCTAGCGGAATGCAACTAAGTGAAGTGAGAGAGACACCTAAAAATGAAATGCAATAAAGAGATTTTGATCTCTGACGGAGGGATGAACATGCCGACTCTAACAGATCGAGACGACGCTTGTGTGACAATGAATGTGACTCCGTCTGTGAGTGCGACATATGTTTTCATAGCAAACAGAACAAGCACATATGAAGTGAAAACTTGGAGGATAACCAAATAATGGTCGCAAGCATGACTTAGACACCACCGTGTAGAAATTTGAATGAAATGAACAAGCAAGGCGGATGTAAATACTCACACAAGCTCACAGAGTGAACCCAAGTGTGTGGAGTCATCAAGTGAAACTCTCAAGGGAGGCTTCGAAATTGGTGTAGGCCAAAATTTTGGAGGGTGGTTGTAGTCGCTACAACAGGTTGCTTGGGTGGAGCTGGATGAGTGAGTTGTGGCTGATATGGAGGTGGAGGTAGTATATCATGGGTTTGGTTGAGTTGAGACCTCCACCCTTATGATGGGTTATTCCATTGAGGATGTGGAGAAGCATATGGATGAAATGGCTGATTGACAAGTTGGGGAGGATATTGAGGAGCATAAGGCCAAGAAGGAGGTGTGGACCATGATGGATGAGTGGAAGAGTACCAAGGTGGAAAGGGTGAATTCTCATTGGGATGGTAATAAGAGTAAGATGCACCTTGCATGCCCTGCTAGTATGGCCGAGGTCCTTGAGGCCTCCTTTGTTTTATAAACTAGAGTTGCTCAGCCCCACCTTTTTCCCCTTTGTATACAAATTTTAATCCAGACAAAGAAGGGAATTTATCTGTGGCATAGTTTTCCTCATAGACTGAGAAAACCTCTATGACATTTAATGGGAATTCACTTTTGGGGTGCCTTCCAATGCATTTAGGGAAAAAAAATAGTTAAGTCCCTTTCTGCTTCCTCTTGTCTCCTCTTGATATGAATGGTATCCATTTGCAAAGCAAAGGTATGCAACATTTCACTTTTAAATTCCTCCAACATGTTTCCAGTTTCATTCTTGATGGATATTGTGGAGGGTGATGAACTAACCAAAGCATGACTATCCCTACCCTTCTTCCTAGAAACCCAAGAGTGGTTCTTGAACACTGTTTTGATGTCTTCATAGGATAACTGATAGATGAGTCCCCCAGACATCATGTTGAGGGTTTCTAGCATGTCCTCCCTCATCGCTCAAAGAAGAAATAACTTGAGTGATTCAGGATCAATGGTGCATCTAGCCCTCCTATAACTAATTTAAAATCTCTCCTCATAGTCATCTAGGGATTCATCAGGTCCAAGAGTGATTGTCAAGGTTTATTCTTTGCTTTATTTGGACCTACATTAGTCCCTGTACTTTTTGTTAAAGGCTTGTTGCATTTGATCCCAGGTAGTGATGTTATCCCCAGGAAGAACCATAAACTAGCGCAAGGCTGTATCCTTAAGGGTAGATGGGAAAGAATTAAGCTTTTGGTCATTAGAGGTATAGTTATAGGTCCTACAAACAACAACAAACTCAAACATAAAATTATCAGGATCCTCAAAGTTTAAGCCATGGAAGTGAGGAAGGGCGGTAGGGCTTATATTATTCATTCTAGCCTCTCCATTAGTCTCTCTGATAGAGAAAACCTCCTCATTCCTATTTTCAGCCATGGTTTGGGTAGCTGAAATGGGTTCTTCTTCTTCCCCAATATTTTCTTCAAAAATCTCAGGTTGTTCACCTAAGGGTTCTTCTAACTCCCCCGAAGTCAGAGAGGGAAGCTAACAATCACCAAAGAAGATTGAAGGTTGACTATTTGGGGGTGCGAGGGTGTTTCATAAGAATATTTCCCTGAGTATCTCTATTCCTATGAGGCATGAAAGAATTTTTTTCTTCTTTTATATGATTTTTTCAAAACTGCATGCAAAACAAAAAATAATGCTTAAGCAAAAATAACATCTACTTAGAAACCTCCTCGGAAACGACGCTAAAAGGTCATGAGCCCTAGTATCGCACCAAGCGTGTTGCAACTCCCAAGGGATCCTCAACATGATTTATCAAACCAGTGTTGGTAAAAACTTCAAGGCGACAATGCTATATACACAAAGATGGAATTCTACCCATGCCACCCTCAACTAGGTAATTTGATCAATAGGGCTCCAAGACCATCCTCCTACAGAATCAGGGGGGAATTAACTACCAAAAATGAAATTCAAAAGCTAGCTCTAATTTATAAAAAGTAAATTCTTTTCAAATCCCAATTTGTATATGCTACCAACTGGTAAATGCTACTTAATCAATTCATTCAAGAACACAAGCGTTATACTACTTGTAGAAAGGAAACTACACTATTTGAAATCAATCATCTAGCTATCAAATTTACTTGTAAACAGGAAATTATCCTACTCAATCATAACTCAATATTTCATGTATCCTCTATCTAGTTCACATTTGTAAAGTAATGTTCTACTTGTGCTAAATCTGTGATAAAGAAGCTAATGTTATTCTATCTTGTAGTGAAGGAAAAGGGATGGTTGGAATGGCTGCAGTGCTGACTTTGATCACGGAGTCCAATATGGGGGTCAACCTACTCCTAAATTAAGTCAAATTTGCATTATAGGTCAAAACAAGGTCAAAACAGGCTATTACGAGAAGCTGCTACAAGATCCCTATATTGCTATAGGAAGTCCTGTAATGCTACAGGAAGGCTTCCCAGAGGGTTTGGAGGGTAAGAACGATGATATCAATGGATAGAAATGTGGATGGAGGTTGTGGTATATGGATGAAAGGTGGCCAATACCCCTAGCCAACCTCAACACTTTAGGAAGGTCTGTTTTGGACTAAGAGGGAAGCTCACAGTGACTTGAGAGATAGAGCTCAAGAAAGACATTTTAGGTTCATGAAAAGATGATGGAGAAGTTCTAGATGGAGATGGTAAAAAGGCCCCTTTCATGAAGGTCCAACAATCATACAACATCACATGCACCTCCTCTCTTATCATTCACAAAATATCATAACCAATGGTGGAAACGATGAGTTGAATTAAAAAACGATCTAACTTGTGCCAAAAACTTTGACTATGCAATGAATCAACTTCTAAACTACAACAAACATATGCAAAACAAGATGACTAATATAGACCTTTTTGCAAGAAATCATAATCAAAGTGTTTTTGGGTTGAGTGTAGATTCCTCCACTCATTCTCCCATGAGAGAGATGGGGTAGAGGTAGCAGTCACAGGCTTTTTGCAGCAAGCTAACAAACACTCTAAGCTAAAAAGGAATACAAGTACACAAGAGGGACCTAAGATATTGGGGTTGGGCCCAAACCCAAGAGCCTCAACCCTCCAAAACTAAATTAGTGATGGATCAATAAGAAAATTATCATTATCTTTTCATAAATGTCAAATACATCACATAACAAGTTAAAAATAGCGGTAACAAGTGCTTGAGCTCAATAGCTTCTTAGCCGACAACAAAGTTTGAATCCTAATGAGCTGTTTGGCATGTTTATTTACACAAAAGGGTAGCTAACAACAAATCCCTAGAAAATAGAGAAGTTTGTCTCCCAAAACTTAATAAAGGTGGATCTAGATCTCCTTAAACTACACTTGCTTGGTTGCCGATTAACTCGTCCTGCTTGTGTGCCAATGACCTCGATTTGATGAGAGAAAAGTGGTGATCTTGGCTGATTGAGGGAGTTAAGGAGGTGGAAAACCTCCTAGATTCTCTCCCTATTGTCTAATTCAAGCTCTTGCATTGACATTATCTCACAATTTCTCCACTGCTTGCATTTAAACCATATTAGGCCACATGACATAGAAAAACATCTCTCGCCCCTCTCACTAAGAATAACATAACAAAATTGTAAATAAATGTGAGAAAGAGATAGTTTTAAAGTTGGAGGATGGAATTATGATGCTTATGATATTCCTATTGATGAGCCTCATCACTTGTATTGAGATGCAGTTGTTGTAGTTGTTTTCGTCCCTAGAGTGGCCTTGGTATCTTTTTCCTACCTTCATATATGCTGAGATTTTTTTGTATCTTGACAGGAATTTTGAAATTGTTTCTTTCTAGTTTTATTATCCATTTCATGTAAATGCCATGTTTTTTTTTGTTATTACACATTATGTTGCAATTGACTTGTAATATATATATATATATATATATATATTATGATAATTGCATATTAATATATTATACATGGTGTTTGTGTTTTTCTTGAAATATATCATTTTGTTTATAATAAAAAGAAATGAATAGAAACGAACAAAAATGGTGTTATAGCCTTGTTATTTGTTTTTTTGAGTTCAATGGGATTTGTTTGTAAAGATCGATAATTCTTTATTTTTCTTTACAAATTATTCTAGTGTTGTCTTGCATAAAGTTGAGAAGATTATTCTCTATGCTTAGGTAGAAATTTATAATGAACTCACTATATAGTTGATCTTAGATATGTGAATAAGGTCATATCGGTAGTTGTCTATTAGGGTTTCTTTATTTGCATTTGTGCTAGAGACATTTGTAGATATTCAAATTACTTTGGGATTTGCAAGTGAATCTTCATCCTAAAATCAAACATAGTTCTTCCCTTCCTATTAGAAGCACTTTAGCTCTTGGCTAAGGGCGAGGTTATCTTGCTCTTTGACAAGATATGTTTCCTTTTGTGTTATTTTTCATCGTAGGATTACTTGCATTCCATTCCTTTATTTTTTAAGTCTCCTTGCGTAGGAGCAAGCGTCATAGTGGCTAGACTAAGCCCTAGTTTCAATCACACTTAAAGGGTCATTTTTTCTAAAGCTATATCATACATATGATTCCCTTTCCTTAATTTTTTAATCACAACCATATTCACTCATAAACAAACCAAAGGCCATCATTGTATATATTTTACTTATTAGGTTACTTATATTAAACTTACTTTAGGGTAGTCTTAGGAAACACGTAACTGGAGACCCATTGAACCAATCAGGTTTTCCATCCTAATGGAAAGGAGTCAAATAAGAACTCTAACCAGGAAATTCCTCACGTGTTGATCCAGGACATTTCCAGGCATCAACACTCCCAGATCTTACTCACTCAACATTTTCAAGGTAACTTACAGTCTTAACAGCTTGGCCAATGTATCCCTCAAGTTCCAGTAGGAAAAACTGTGTATGGTATGGAACAACCTCCACTGACCTCACCTTATGTGGCTATGATGCACAATACCACAGGGCAAAAATATAAACCTTTACAAGGTATCCTTCACACACCTTATTTAGGCCAGCAAATCCAAACTCATCCATTCTAGCATTTTCAAGGTTATCATGGATCTAGACAACAAGGATATGCATATACTAGTTATTAGAATCCTTCCTATTCTGGTACCTAGGTTCCTGTTTATCAGAACCCTCATTATTATGGAATGAAAATACCTGTTTCTTAGGCTATCCCATCTTATCCAAGTTATCCTTCTCTGAATTTTAATAGCAAGTTTTCATTTTTGGCCACTCTTGAACTGCCAAATTTGACTCGGCTCACAAATACCACTTTCACTACCCTTTCACCTCCCATTGGGATACCATCTTGTGAAAATATATTTAACTGTTCCATCACGTTATTATCATTTGTAGCATCAACAACATGTGTTAAAACCTATTTATATTATTCCTTTCCATCCCATTTCCCAAGGATTACACAAGACATCAAGACACTATCTTCTAGTAACTAAAATAATATCTCACATACTTTCCCACCTCAATCATAATGCACATGAGAATCAATACCAAGTTCGAAGGAAACTTGAATGAATGTATTGTTAGTCCTCTTTTCATATGAATCAATCATGAAGGAAGCATAGGACTTTACTTTCTTCACTTTATCTCCATATGTGAAACCATCGGCTTTTTCCCAACCCATATCAATATCCTCAACTTATTTGCTCAAAATTTCCATTTCAACTAAAAATGAAGTATGATTAGCTCCCTTGAACGCACCATGACACTAAATCTATTTCAAACATTTCAAGGCCTTGTAGGTCATTCTTGATTCAATAAATATGGAGCCCATATTTCTAGGCATAAAATCCTTATGGATCTCTTTCATAACAATTGAACGAATTTTTCCGAGTACTCCATCTAGGTCTTCAATAACATTCTCAATTTTGGACCCTTTTTTTATAGGTTTTTCTCATGAAGTTCCTTGAATTCTAGCAATAATGTCATTTTATTCTACATCTTGAAGTGACTTTCCAGATAACCATCTACCAATTCCCCTAAATTTATTCTTTCCCCATCTCCTTTATGATTAAACCATCCTCAGCGCTTCTTAAGACTCAATAAGGATGTCCTCAAGTGGTTTCTAGGTGGCCTTATAGTATAACGTGTAGTTTTATATGTTGAACGACCTTCAGGGATTTATCATAAAGCTTTTTAATTTTCAAAATTTTGATTTTCTATAGGTGCATTTCTATCCATTTGATCATGTAAGTTACTAGTTTTTTCCATTGTCTCATGACCTATAGTTTGATCTACTAATAGAAATTCAGGTATTTCTCCTAAAACTTGTTCATTTGTAGAAATTGGATTTTCTGTAGGTGCATTTATATCCATTTGATCATGAAAGGTAATATTTATTTCCACTGTTTCATGACCTATACTTTGATCTGCTAAAAAACCTTCAGAGATTTCTCCTAAAGCTTGTTCATTTGGAGAATTTGGATTTTCTATTAGTGCATTTCTATCCATTTGATCATGGAAGGTAAGAGTTTTTTCCACTGTTCCATGACTTGTAGTTGTGTCTACATTATCATTGGATTCTTTTTGAAATTGTTGTCCATTGGGTACGACTATGATTTCATTCCTTTCAACTATTATTGGAGACAAAGGTTGCCTTGGTTGTTCAACAACATTTTTGTTTGCCACAATTTTCTTGCATAGTGGACGTTTAGATTCAACATTTGTTGCATTATTGCATGTTGTTTGATGGGAATTCATTATATACTATTGTGGGATGTAGTTTTGATCTAAAAATGCATTATTTCGTGTTTCTTGAGGCAAAGTCATGACATTATTTTATGGTATGGAGTTCTGATCTGCAAATTCTTAACGTTGTTGACAAGAAACACATCTAGCAACTCTTTTACCTCTAGCAGGAGTGACTTGTAGGATAATGTTATGTGGTCCCAAAATTGGAATATTAGGCATTTCTATTTATTTTCATAGCCCTTTTTTCGATGATTTTTTTTTTGATATTGCTTGTTTGAAGGACCCATTCATGCATTACAACAATTATTCACTAGATGTTAGGGTTGTATTGTCTAGAAAGGATTCTAGGGTTTTATTTGTTGTGACTAAGGAGTCAATTTCTAAAATGTTGGTTCTATTTAGGTCTCCCATGAATTTCACTTATCCTACAATTGACTTAGTTGAGGAAGAATTAGTTTCCAAATTCAAATCTTGTCTATCTCTGCAACAAATTGAAATTGTAAAAAAATATCTAAATCTGAAAGCATATGTTGACTAGCTAGATTTCCCTCTCAAATATGTTATTTTCAAATCAAATGTTCAAATGGTATTTTATGTTAACTTACATTCTAGGATATAGTCATGATAAGTTGATAGATGAAAAATTCTTAGTGTTTCTTATATCACTTTTTGAATCTAAGAGATTTAATTTCCATAAGTTTCTTGCTAAGTATATCCATGATCAGATGGTCAATTATAAAAAGGTCAAAACCTTCATATGTTAGTAATACCTTGTGTATCTATTGCTAGACAATTTAACTAATGAGTTTAAGGAATTTTTGGATGAAGTTCGATCTAAATATTATGGGATAGAGTCTATCATTCATAGAGCACCATTTGTAAGAAACAAATCAACATGTTTTTTTTCTAGTTTGTCTATAAATTCATGTGAAAGTGTATGATTTTATTTTTGAGGAGTCCCCCAAGAATGGACACAAAGTTTGAGAAAATTTTACAACTCAGTCATCAAACTAGGGTGGGTGATTGGTTTCTGCATGAAGATCATACATTCTTAGGGTATTTGGTGCTAAGGTTCAACCCTACAAATTGCCAGTGTTCCTACCACTGAGAAATTTTACCTTAGAGTGTCTAAGACAAAACTTAAATTCAGACCAAATCATAGTTTGCAAAGAAAAATTTTCCTTTGTCTTTCAAACTTCTTATGAATATTGGTCCATTTACAGTGAAGAGTAGGAATGATGCCAAAATTATTGAAGATATGTTAACCTGTTTGAAATTTGAAATTGTAGAGGCCTTTCAGTATAACCCTTATAAGATTATTAAAAAAAAAATAAGGAAACATTCTCTATTAGAGTATGAACTTCAAGGTAGGCTAGAACTAGTGGAAACAACTAACAAGGAATCATGGAAGATTATCACTGACAAAGAATTAGTAGAAATATCCTTGGAAACAAATACATATGTGATTTCAAAACTTGCAAAGAAATAAATTGGTAGAAAAAGGCTTACTTCTAAAATGGTAATTTACCTTGAAGCAGATCAACAGAATGGATTGGAGGAGTCAGAAGGAAAAGGGTTTAAATAAGTTCATATTAGTGAAATAGATTTTGTAGTGTCTTCTTCAAGTTAGCCTATTTCTAAGAAATATGTGTCAAGTGAGCCTATTATATAGATTGAATATTTATCTTAAGCTAAAATGACAAATGTTCAGTCTCGACAAGGTATTTCTAGTGTTGGAATTGTAAAGTAGTTTAGTAAGATAAAATCACAATCCAACACTGAAAGACATAAGGAAAGTCTACAATTAAGGAATAAAGGTTCACCTATCTTCGCATCATGTTTTAAACATAGTAATATGTCTTTGAATGTAGCAGTTTTGGAGCCAATTGTGAAGGATGTTAGATATTATGAAGACTATAAAGCTACTCAATTCAACATTCAGATGGATAGATTTAGTATGCAAGATGTGATGGACATGCACCGGAAAACTAGTAGAATGGTCTTTTCAGACTGGATTAAAGTGTTCATGAGCAAGGAAAATCTTCAACAAAGACTATTAAATTAAAAAATAAGAATGAATTGCAGGTGGAGAAAAAAAAATTATGGTTTGAGAATCAAGAACTGCAGAAGAAGATAGAAGAACTAGGTGATGATCCCACTAATCCTGCTCCTCTGAAATATTTGATGTGGGAAAAAAAAGATCAATATAAGATTTTAAAAGGAAAACTTACTACCAAACTAACAACAATACAAAAATAAAAGGATGAACTAGAAGATAGCTTAACAAATGCTAAAGGAACAATAACAAGATTACATAATGAAATTACATAGTTAAAGCTTGAAATAATGTTGCTTAAACAAGGAGGATATCCACATACAAGTGAAGGTTCAGTTGAACCTAAAGGTCAATTTGAAGATGCATGGAGAAATATCCAAGTAGAATTCACCTAGCGAAAGCAAATTATAACATAAAAGGAACAAGTGATTGAGTCTAAAAATATAACTCTATAAAATCTTGTTTCAACAAAGTGTGAGTTGCATAATGAAAATTTGGATTTGAGGATCAAATTGACTAGAGTATCTACCTTGGAAGCAATTAGGCATATTCTTTGGGATCTTATCATGTTTGAGGTCAAGAAATTAAAGGAATATTGTGGCTTAGTGGAATATGAGAAGTTATTAGATGTAAATTGTCTTGAGAATTGTGAGCTCATTAAGTAGAATTTGGGAGAAAATCTACCAATAGCTCACAATGCTATACAATATTTGGAATAGAAAACAAAGAATGAACTAAAATTAAGAGGAGCCATAGGAGGAGGCATAGACATAGTGGATTTGATTTTGCAAGCTAGAAATGTGACTAATAAAGAAGTAATGCTTAAGAAAGTTGAAAAAAAAAATTTAATCACGTCTAAAAGAGAGGTTGATTTAAAGAAAATATTTAAATATCTTTTCAAACAAAGGTTGCCTTCATTTTGGGATGAGAAGGGAAATTGTATTCTAGAATCTGAATATCAAAAGAAATTGATGGAGAGGCGCCAAGATCTTGCTTCTCCATTAAAGGCTCAAACTATTTATGATCGGGTGGGAAATGATTTCAACATCCTTTATATTCTCGGAAACTTTATCAAATTGCCCCGCCCCCTGTTTTCTATTGATATCATACAGATCTAGATTTGTTGAGACGATAATATTTCAAATATGGAAAAAAAGTTCTTATTCGAAGTCAACCTCCTACTCCAAAGGAACAGCCGTAACTGTTTCACTTTTTCAAGTAGTAAAAGTAAAGTTTATAGTCATATCCCATTTTCCAAAGAAAAATCAATCATTAATTCAATTGTTTCTAGATTTGAGGTCTTAATTGTTCCATATATGAGATGGATTTCAAAGGAACTCCCATCATAGGGAAGGAGAAACTAGCGTAAACCTGAGGGACGTTAGTCTTCACATATTATTAGTCATGTTGTTGATTTCTTTTTAATCGTGTTTATTGAATTTGGTTAATGTTTAGTTCTAATTTTGGGTTTTTCAATCTCTTGTTCAGAGTCTTTTTATTTCTAGTTAAGCATAATGTAATTTTTTTTTTAACAGAGGATGGAACATGAACATAGACTCTGATGGTGGATATGACTTTTATAATGACTTATGGAATTTTTTATTAATATAATGTGGTTATTTTCTTTCTTTATTGGAATTAAAAAAACTCTTAGTACTTTACAAAATTAAAAATATGGAATTGTTATCCATATGAAATTTATAAATTCCATTATCCGGAATTTCTTTTTATGAAACAACATAGTTTGAAGTAGAATAGAATGAAATAATATAGTTTTAAGTAGAATAGAATATCGTTAGTTTGAACTAGAATACAATATTGTTCCCTTATTCAATAAGAGGTAGAGAATTAGAACTTTAATTAAATCCTTGAAGAGGATTACTTTTCATCATATATTCAAAGAATTGAATATTGTAGTAGATAAAATGCCAAAAAAAATGTCTGGAAACAAGTTGTATACTTGTTCTATGAAGAATGCAAGGAGGAAGTACACATAGACAATAAAAAATCATAGATAGAAATAAATAATTTCAATAACTGGAATTTTGTGTGTGTGTGTATTATAAACTCATGGTATAAGATCTTAACTTTTAAAAATTTCCTCCATAAACTTGATGGTAAACATTTTTATAAGCCCGTCTTTTTTGTTTTACTCTCTGTTTTTCCTAAGAAACTTAGGATTTTAGCCATTCATTTCAATTATGACAATGTTTCTTATAGTTTATGTATAAGTATGATACCATCATGATGTTGTGAGCATGCTACAAAATCTTCATGAAAATGATAATACACATATATGGACTTCATGCAAATGCTATAAGACAAATCTGGACTTG
The DNA here is from genome assembly GCA_000404065.3 of Pinus taeda. Taxonomy (NCBI): domain Eukaryota; kingdom Viridiplantae; phylum Streptophyta; class Pinopsida; order Pinales; family Pinaceae; genus Pinus; species Pinus taeda. Next base: position 42,920 of record APFE030524712.1, read on the forward strand.
TGTAAGACCATGAGAGGAAGAAACATATTCTCTACAACTAAAAGCACTTAAAACTACCCAAGGATAAAACTCAGTCTTGCATTATGGTCAACTAAGCAGACATTTTACATTTAGAAGATAACCTTGTAATGTATTTACATAGTATTATTTTTTAAATCTAAAAATTACTAAACTAGAAGTAAAAGAATGCCTCAAATTAAAAGAAAAATCATTTCTTACTGGGATCGCTAAAAAATACTCAAAAATAATGATTGGGCATGCATTTTACTAAACTATCCAAATTAAATTAAAAACAGAGGAATACCAATTTTGAAAACCTTCCAACTTATAATTATTTTCAAAATTATTAAGGAGGATTTTTTCAAATGCATATATACCTCCAAGTATATGCTCTTATGTTTTTAAAAAGCCTCTATAAAGCTAGTGGAGGGCATTTTTCTAAGCCTATTCTTTAGTTATTAGACAAATCTATAAAGTTATGGACTTCACACAAATGCTATAATACAAATATGTACTTATTTAATACCATGGGAGGAGGAAACATACTATCAACAACTGAAAGCACTTAAAAATACCCAAGGATGGAACCCAAGCTTGCATTTTGGTCAACTAAGCAGACATTTCACATTTAGAAGGTAACCTTGTAGTGTATTTACACAAAAGGATTTTTTTTAATCCAAAATTAGGAAATTAAAAGTAAAAAAATGTGTCAAGTTAAAAGAAAAATCATTTCCTATCGAAATCACTCAAAAATGCTCAAGAATGAGGGTTGCGAGTGAATTTCACTGAACTAGTCAAATTAGTTAAAAAATGAGGAATACAAATTTTGAAAATAATGTTGCAGACAACGTAGAAAGAGTTTCAGAATTATGAAGGAGGTTTTGGTCAAATATATATGTGTGCATGTGTGTGTATGTGTTTTAAAAAATGCCTCTATAAATCTCGTGGCATGCATTTTTCTAAGACTATTTTTATAATTATAAGACAAATATATAAAGTTATGGACTGCATGCAAATGTTATCAGACAACCTGGACTTGTTTAAGGCCATGGGAGGAAGAAACATATTCTCTACAACTGAAAGTACTTAAAATACCCAAGGATAGAACTCACACTTGAAGTTTGGTTAACTAAGCAGGAATTTCACATTTAGAAGGTAACCTTGTAGTTTATTTAAATCCAAAATTAAGAAACTAGAAGTAAATGAATGTGCCAAATTAAAATAAAAATCATTTCCCACTAAGATACCTCAAAAATTCTCCAGAATGATAGATGGGCATGCATTTTATTGAACTAGTCAAATTCAAACATGGGAGTTTCATAATAAACATGGGATTTTAGTCATTCTTTTCAATTATGACAATGTTTCTTATAGTTTATGCATAAGTATGAATCCACCATGATGCAATGGGACTGCTACAAAATCCTCATGCAATTGTTAAGACACATATATTAACTTCATGCACACGTTATAAGACATATATGGACTTGTATAAGATCATGGAAGGAAAAAAGATATTTTCTACAACTGAAAGTAGTTAGAAATACCCAAGGATAGAACTTAGGCTTGCATTTTGGTTAACTAAGTGGGTATTTCACACTTAGAAAGTAACCTTGTAGTGTATACACAACAAGATTATTTAAATCAAAAATTAGAAAACTAAAAGTAAACAAATGTGTCAAATTAAAAAAAAAAATCATTTCATATCGAAATCACTCAAAAATACTCAAGAATGAGAGTTGGGTGTGCATTTTACTAAACTAGTCAAATTTAGTTAAAAACTTAGAAGTACCAATTTTTAGAACATTGTTGCACACAACTTAGAACTAGTTTCAAAATTTTGAAGGAAGCTTTTGTCATATATATATATATATATGCTCTTATGTTTTAAAAAAATCCTCTATAAGCTCATGGAAAACATTTTCCTAAGCCCATTTTTATAGTTTTACTCTTTGTTTTTTCATAGCAAACATAGGATTTCAGCCATTCTTTTCAATTATGACAATGTTGCTAATAGTTTATGTATAAGTATATGAATAACATATATAATATGATCAGTTTAAATTTAGTCAATAACCAGGTATCAAAGGCGAAGAGATGTCTATCGATAATGAAGAAATTACCAGCTAAAAGTCACCTACAAAATGAGACAAAGAATTCCCAATGAAAATTTGTTAAACCCAACAATTATTATATGAATACGAGAACAAATTAATAGTACTTTAAAATCAAATTTGATATCACTTTTCCAATTTTTGAGCCCAATTACGGTTCATATTTTCTTTTCAATTGGTAACTAAAATCTATCTGGGCATAGCTTCAATTGTTCATTGAGATGATTTAGCCTATGAGCTTAAAAAAAGGGAAGCAATATTTCAGTTTTTTATTATGTTATCAACTTAAATGCATCTGTCAATGAAAATTTTGAAGTTACCAGCCATATGATAGATAATGAATGAATATATGATCAATTGCATTTCTTGATTTTATGACCAGGTACTGGTTAATAAATGTGCCACTCTCCTCTTAGATACTATATCAATTAAATATATATTCTATTGTCATTTGTTCTCTTGGAAGAGTGTGCGCAGAAGCAAATATTTATTGCAATTTCGAATTTTTGCTAGCTTAACTCAACATGCGTTAATAATTCCATTTAGATAACTCATGTTCAACTTGTTTTTTGGTGAAAACATGATAGTTTTTCTGCAATATTTTCACCGAAATTCTATCTGTTTGTATTTTTCTCACTAAACCATGTTGAGTGAGTTAAAAGACACATTCTTAATAATAATAAAATAATACTTTTAAATCCTGTCAAAAATCATAGCCAATCAAATAAAGCATATTTTGACAAGGAAGAACACATTTTGACAAAAAAATCATATTTTGCAAATCCGTGATTAAGAAGTAGGATATATTCTAGTGTTGGATAGAACATTATGACCTTTATCCAAACAAATTCTTTCTTCATTGTTGGGGTGTTTTCTTCTCGAAGGTGTACGAAATGAAACCACTTTAGAATGTGGATGAAAAATAACCTCAATAGTAAAAATGGTTGTAAAATAGTGTGGATCTGCAACAAATGATAGAAACAAAACCTGCCAAAGCCCTGATCTATGCAACAAAAATAGTTAAACAACAAAATGGAATAATAAAATAAGCACAAGTAACTCCAATAATCCAATGGAAACCATATATGTAAAGAATATATTCTATTAAATGACACCTGTGAAGGGAACAAATAATGTTACCAGTCCCCCTCTATGGGATGGGTTCTTGGCTATCCTCAATGCCTTCAGCTTTTGCAGAGTCTCTCTCCTCTATAATATGTAAATCCCAGCAAACAAAATGTTTGAGCTCAATGAGAACTCAAATGAAAAATAAAATGGTGTGCGATAATGATAATAATCAGAGCTACAACAACGAGTGCAATAATGAAAATGGTCAAAGGTGATGAATGTAAAATCCTCCAATTTATAGAAAATTATTAGGTTATCCTCAAATAATGGGAAATAATAAAATATTATTAACCATATTCTAGAATTAACCATTTGGAATATTTTATTATGTTTGGTTGGAACGAAAAAGTATTTAAATTGGTTAAATAATTTTATTTACAAATAATAAATAAATAAATGATTTATTTATTATCTCAAGAAATATGGTTAAGGAATAATAAACATATAATGATTTATTTAAGTATTCTTAAGGGATTTAGTCAAACTTGAGAAGGAATAATAACTAATTAGTGATTAATTAATTATTCCTAGAGAAAAATAAGATAATTAATTATTTATCTATTTATTTATCATAACTAGGTCATATATGACAAGGAATATTAGTTAAACAATGGTTTAATTAATTATTCCTAGAAGATAATTAAATAAATAAATATTTATTTAATTAGTCTTCATGGGTTTAACCAGAAATGACTTAAAAAATGTGGTTTATTAAGTAATTTTTTATAGTGAAAACAATTTTACTATTGTAAAATTGGCCCTACATGGTGTACTTCCATCCATCTAGTAAATTACGGCTAGATGCTCAATTTTTGGTGATAACAGATTGCCCCCCAACATACAAGTGTTATGAGAAAAATGAATGACCGAAGTACGTTGGAAGGACACAATCACTAGACACCGAAGGGGATTCAGAGAGAGAGAAAGAGACCAATGGAGCTTAATCGAAAGAGGATAATGATAGAGGGGGTGAGACTAAATAACTGATGTAAGTCTCTTTTTATGATGTGGTAGATGATCTCAGTGAGGCAGGGGAGGCATACCTATACCCGCTGAGATAACTCAATACAAAAATAATAATGCTCCCAAAAAAATGAAACTGAGCAGTAAAGTACATACTGAATGGTACATGACACGTTGGCATAAATAAGCCAAAAAATAATACAATGTGTCCCATATACATAATGCACCTCGAAAAACATTAGCGAGGACTGAATACAATAACATCTGAGTACATGAGATATAATGGCCCTTCCCTCAAAAAATGGGTGGGAGGGAGGGTATAGCAACCAAAGAAGCCCTGTTGAACAGGAAAGGGCTCTGCAAAATTGAATGGATCATCTGAAGAAGACATGCATGCTATGAGCATTGCAAGTGGAAGGAATTGAACCCATCAAATCCACAGAACTGGATATGAGGCTGTAGCATAATTTGAAGGCATCCGGGCATGTGGGGTGCTACCTGAAGGGCTACCCCCTCATGAGGTTTGAAACATCTCACACACACCTGGGAATCAATGGTACAATCTGTTGCATCATTGGACCATCAAGTGTATGAATCACGAGCATGACACAATCAAGTCAAAGGGAAATGATGATTCCCTTTGCTTGATCTGAGGCACCGAACAAGAGTGGAAGCTGGAGCTAAGATACACCACCCTCTAGGCCATTCTTCTGGAATAGATGTGTTGATGTCAAAAGAATAGGGCCTGCCATGGGTGAGGCAATGAGGAACCGCAACTAAGGAACGAGGGAGAATAGTAATGTGACTGATGGACTCACACTAGGGAAAATGGGGAAAATGGGACGGAGGGACAAATAGACGACTTCCCTTGTTAGAGCATAAAGTGCATGGTTGACCTGGCAGTGACTAACTTAACTCCAGAGGGGATGGGGTACAATATGACTGAAGTAAAAAATGGGAAACACGGGATGAAGGGTATGAACATATGGATGGAATAATGTGACATGATATAATGGGACGTGAAACAGACTCCATGGAAGCAAAGGTGACTCATCATAGATGCTTTGAACAAGGGTGACTCGATGATGCTGCCATAGAGAATAGGCACAGTGAGGACCATGAAAACATGAGAAAATGATGGTTTCCCATGAGGAAAATCAACATGTGAGATGACAAGCGCGAAGGGAAGGTGGTCCCCAAAGTACAAGCATCTCACATGAATTTATTCGATTATAAGAGGCGACTAAGTGACCCTTCGTGGAAAAATGGCTTCTGGGTGAAGTGTCAAATCATCAAAAAATAAGAAAGACGCATTATAGTACTCGATGAGAGATTTCCAATGGTGCTGACGGTTCATCAAAATGAGCTACGGTTTGGCCGCAATGGGTGACAAAAAAATCTGGGTTTTTCCATAAAAGGATGCTTCCCCTCCAATTTGAATTCATGTGCTAAGTGAGTTGTGGTGAATTTGGAGAGGAGGAAAAGGCCATAAATCTTGTGGAGATCGTTGTGGACAAATCAATCATCAAAATCAGGATCTGTGACTTCCAAGTAGGTGGCCTTACTCATCTCTTCAGTTTCAGTGGTTTATTTTTTTATTTTGGTGCCTCACAGCTCCCTAGGAGACCCCTACTTGTCTTCACAGCCAGACCACACTTTTTGGGCCCAGAACTGTGCTCTGGCTTGGAGGAAAGAGAGGAAAACATGTGAGCTCACAGGTTCTGGGAAGAAAATTGTGATTTGGAGCTGAGAAGGAGAGTTGTTTGTTGGCCTAGTGGAGATTGTAAGATGAACAGTCAAGGCCAGCGTTTTCTTCTCTGAACTAACAAGAAATGTGGTGTTTTGCAGGTATGGCAAAGTTGAAAATCAATTGGTGCAAGCGAGATTTGGATACCCTTCAATCCAAGATTCAAAGGGAATAGGGGGTTCGAGGGGCACTAGCTTGTTGTGGGGTTCTCAAGTTGTTAGAGAACCCATTCATGAGGGTAGGTGAGCCCTTGTTATCAATGATCATGAGCTATTTGGATCCCGACCATGAGGTATTTGTGGTGCAGGGGAACAGGATCGAGTTCATGTTACAGGATATTTATTTTTTGACTGGACTCCCCCCCTTAGGGGTGATGGGGGATATACACCTAGTATTGCCTCATGGGAGGAACATTGCAGAGTTTGTGAATCGCCGTTGTCCACGGGGTGTTCGTGTGAATGGCACGACCATCATAATCGGTGATCTAGATAGGCTAGAGACACGGGATGTCGCCACAACACTTGCTACAAATTCTGGGAAGCCAAGCGTTCCACCACATCAATGGCAAGCAGATGATGCTTGCTGATAGTGTATTGGTAGGGACCTACTATGGGGGGCCCAAATGATGATGTCATCAGTGAAACGCCAGCTGAGTCTATGCAGGAGACAAGTGAACCATGACTAGCCATTTGGTATAGTGCTATGTGCTTTCTTCTTTGAGAAGATACCCACCATCCGCCCTCATGTACAAATCCAAGATGGGGGCCCACAGGAGACCAGGATGTGCCTCTGGGGGAGCTACTACAGAGAGGAGTAGGAGTGGGGGTTGGGCGTGTGTTCTGACGCAAATTGTTTGCACACTAGGATCAGATGCCCCTATTCACAGATGATTATCCCTATAGTGGGATGAACTACCAAGATGATACTAACCTACCACTTCCACCCAGACAAGCATGGGGACCAGAAGGAAAGTGTTAAGTTGCTATTTTTTTAGTGAATTTCATATTTTTATCACATGTATATGCTACTGAGTGTAAAACATGTGGTATGCATATATAGCACCAGTAAAACCGACAGGATATGCAGGCTGATCAGCAACACTTGGGGCTACACATCAGGGAACATCATTGTCACGCCAGGGTCCAGACGATAGTGCTCTATTCGCTGACATACGCCGTAGATGTGATGTGATCATGACCGGAGTTTCTGAGCATGGGTGGCATGAGTTAGACGATCGGTGATGAGTGTACAAGACTTCCCTCAGAGTGGCAAGGGATCATGCAACGCATGGATATGGTTGGTCAAGTGGTACATGATCTACGGGTAGGTGGAACAGATCCTTTGGCGTGGGATCTACCAGATAGTGACTAGGGACAGGGACATGTGGGTCCCCTTTATTAATTTTTGTAACATGCTATGGGCATGTATGATGTATTTAGAGCTATGGGATCCATACACTTTTATGTTTTTTGTGATACATAATGTGATTATGCATCTTTTTTATGACGATGATGGTTAGTCATGAGTTGTGTTTTTTGGTATACATGTGATAAATGCAAATCTATAATGTTATTTGTAATGGTATCTACAAATATATTTTGGGCTCTAGGAACATGATTGAAAGTAATGGTTTCGAATTCACGTACCAACAACTTAACTCGTAGATATTTTCTAAATAGGACTTGGTTATGCACATGATACACACCATTAAATTGCATGACAATCATAAAGGAATATAAATGAACATGAAGATGAAGGATGCAATGAGCAAGGGCATTGACTAGAAAACCTATCACTACATCATATTCGGCCTGGATATTGGTGGCAGATACAATGCACACACCGTTAGAATGGACTAACATATGTAAGGGGGTAAAAATGGCCCATGCTAGCGAGGCTAGATTCCTAGAGAAGCTACTCACACCATCAGCATAACAGATATACAATGTGGATGATGGATCCATATAAAATGTGAAAAAGACAACAAATGAGATGATGCAACCTACCTAAATGCATGACAGAAATAGATACACAAATCAATGGGATATGCTATGGGTGAATGGGTCTCAACTTCTGATGAACAGGAGTGGCATTGGGCCATGTGTCGATATGGTGTTCAACAATGGCAGGATCAAGTTCGGGCATCTCTGAGTAAGACTAGGAAAAAACATCACAGAATTATTTGAAGAGCTTGGTGTATGCCTCAATTTCTTCTAGGGTGCATTGTGCCCCCAAGGTAATGTTTTCTTCAATCCTTGGATTATCGAAAATGTTGATTTTGATAGTAGGAGAGATGTTGGCCATATTTCCTTCTTCGAAAGCATCTGGGGTAGGGATGGGATGTATAAACCAATTGACTTCACCATCGATGAAGTATTTTGATTCCACAACATATTGGTTGTGAGATTGCTGCGCAGAAAGTATGCATGATGGTGCATATCATCCCAAGGGTAATCAGGGGTAGACATAGCTTCCATGATGTCCTCATCAGAATTGAAGATGGGCGAACGGGAGGAAGATGGACTACATGACATGGCGGTGATACCTGGTGCATCATCCTAAGAAAGAAGGTTCACATATGTATCATCTGAAATGGTAGACGACGAAATAATAGATGGAAAATCTACTGATGTTGAGACCCGGGTTTCCGATGAAGGAGGTTTGATAGAAGTGCATGCAGAAACCTCAAAAAGGTTTTCCTGCGAAGAAATCAAGGATGACGAAAGATAAAGGATATGGGTCATGGTGTCTATCATCCCTTCATTTGGAGGAGGGATCACAATGGTGGGATTAAAGTCTCCTGTTCGACTGTACTAGTGGTACCAGAATCCAAAGGTAAAGGAGTAGATGATCCACTATGAGTGGCCTCAAAGTCGTGAAGCACTTGGACACAATCACAAAATTCATCAAGACGAGGGAAACAATGGGAATAATGACCATAATGGTCGCACAGGGAACAAGGGTGATTTGTGCGCAATTTTTTAAGTCTTTTGGTTGAATCCAGTAAGGTAACTTGGACCTCAGGGATATTAGACTCAAGAAATGTTTCATAAATCAAGGTTTGAGACGAGAAAGTTCAGGACAGTTATTGGTGGCATGCCTAATAACCTCACACAAAGTGCATGGAGGTGTCGACTATGGAGGTTTAGGAGCTAGAGGTGCTTGGGGAGCCTTGTCCTTAGGTTCCTTCTTCTTGGCTTTGCCCCCCTGTCTGGATGCTTTTGCAGTAGGAGTGGGCTCTTGTTTAGGTTGCGGTGGAACTGGAGAAACGACAGGGATTGTAGGAACCGGTTGAACTAGGGTCAAAGCATGATATAGTCTAAGTTGACTAGGGGGAGTGTTCGCTGGGGGATCAATGTACCAGACTGGGACCAAAGTCATATTAGGGAGACTCAACGAAGCCATGACAAGGACATAAAATATTCTAGAAGGAGGACACAAGAAAGGTATTTGTCCTGTAGGGTAATGTCCCGACGGAACAACTCTTGGATGGTTAAGAGTTGGAGGAATAATTCCTAGAGGGAAGAAAGGAGAGGCACCCACAAAAGGAGGAGGTCCTGGACAAGTGGATTTGAATGACTTGGCTGATATGGTAATAGCAGGGTGCTGTGGAGCTAGTTGCTAACCAGAGGTACCAGACTGCTTTTGAGCAGCCCATGACACTTGTAACATGCAAACACTCGATGAGTTGGGCTCAGAGATGGGAGGGGGAGGACCGGGGAAAGCACACAATATGTTGGAATATTTATAGACTCTGGGTGAAACACTGGTGAGAGGGGTGGTAGACTGCTTGCTGAACATCGATGAGATAATGGGCTCAGGGGAGGGCAAGGATGACAACTCATAGTATGTCAACTGATCAATAGTGATGATCTTCCCTTCATGGGGGAAGCAAATCTTGTGGAAAATAATAAACGCGATGGATGACATGGAATAATTGTAACTACAACCCAATAGAATGTTGTAATCTAGAAGGGCATCAATAACCTTAATGTCTTGAGAAAGAGTCTTTCCTGCAAGAGTCACTGGACAATTGCGATACATGACGAGGGGCTAGAGGGGTGACCATCCCATGCACGCAAAGTGATGGTGGATGGGGACAGTTCATGTGACTTGAGTTGCTTCCAAATGATAGCAGACATCACGCAGGTGGATGCACCTTCGTCAATAATGCATCAGGAGATGACAACATTACAGACTCGGACAGGTATCTGGAAAGCAATGGATGATGGTAATGGAGGATGTTTTGATGCATCAATAGGAAAGATAATCAAACAATCATTTGAAGGATCTACTGCACCCAAAGTAGTTAGTAAAGATTTCTTCTGAGAATGGTATGACTAGAGGACCTCCAGCATCGACATGGCGGTATGTTATTGCACCAAGTCATCTATTATAATGTACGTGTGGGCAACTTGGTTGGAAGCCGCATTACGACGCAGTGGCCCTTTGGGGATCTTGGGAATTGAATCAACCTTGGGCTGAGGCATCTGTAAGGGACCATTTGGTGTCGTAAGAGGCTCAGTAGATTCTTTGGTTTTCGGCTCGGTTGCAGATGGAGTCAATGGCTTGTCGTATTGACACGACCGAGTTTGTAAGTTGACATCGAAGGTACTGAACTCGTCAGAATTCTTCATGAGGATCTGGTAGTCACTAGGACCATAAGTTTGGGGAGGGTGGACTACTTGACCTTGCTGAGGTTGAGAAAAAATAAATCCTTGTTGAGGGAAAGGATTTGTAAGCACGACCAGTTGAGATGGCGCAGGATTATGAGGCGGTTGCTGGATGGGTAGTTGACCTCTATAAGCTACTTGGGATTCCCACATTTGGTGCATCTAAGGTAAGAGGGGACACTCATGGGTATAATGGCCATGTACACCACAACATGCACAAGGCTTGTTCGTACGAATATACTTGTTCTGCTTGGGCTGGTTGCCCTATTGCTAGTTATTGGTGTTAAGCTAGTTCCCCTGGGGTTGATTAGGTTGATTATCGTAGTTAACCTGGATACCCTTGTTACCCTGCCCCTTATTCTTTTTTTCAAATTTTGGGGATTGGTCGCACTCTGTTGTGCATACACATGACCCTGAGGGGGCGGTAGCTGCTGGGGCTGAGGATGGAGGGGATGGAGCGCTCGATGGTTCATAGGTGTAAGATGGTGAAGAGGCAACGGTCTGGTAGACAGTTTGAGCACTAGCTTTCCCTGACATCTATTGATGTGGTTAGGTGAATGCATAAGATGTGCTTTGTCCTGAATACACATGGCTGGCAAGAGGGGGATAAGCGTTGGAGGAACTTGGCCATAACCTTGCTGAGTATATGGTGAAGGATGTGAAATAGATCCAACGATACCGTCGGCGGCGTGAGATGCCCCTGGTGCATTGGCACCACCAGGACAAGGGAGACTTGGTATAACCGTATAGACATAACCAGATTGAGCATAAATCAAGTCATATTTCAGAGCAGTATAGAGAGCCTCTTCCTATGTCTGAGGAAAGTGAGATACGACATATTTGGAAATGGGCGCTAAAAGAGTCCTAAGAAACCAATCGAGGTAGACACGGTCTTCGAAGGAACGAGCACGGCACATGCTCCTCCTTCTATGTCATTCCTGGACATGGTCGGAAAGATGGGTGGTAGAGGACTGACAAAATGTGGTCAAAAGCTCTATACTGATGTCGTATCAGAGAGGTAACTGAAAATATGAAAGGAACGCTTTAGAAAGTGTCGCAAAAGTGGAATGAGAAGCGGAGGGCTGGTTAATGTACCACTTCGCAGAATCTCCAGTGAGCGTGCTTTGAAACAATCAAAGATGAATGGAGTCATCGGTGATGGAATTAGACAAATAACACATATGGAAGGAGCAGACGTGATTAGTGGGGTCCTCTCCAAAATTACCCTCAAATTTGGGAATGTCTTAGGGAAGCTTATTCGGCATACCTGGCCAACCAACATCGTGTTGTATGGGGTCGTTAATCAACTGGTTAAAATATAGGAGACTTAACCCAGCCATGAAAGGTAGTAAATGGGATATCGGAACGGTTCCTGTAATGGTTCTGCTAGATGTGACTACCGGGATAGAACCCGAGCCACCACTAGGTTTATTTCCTGCACCTGTAGTGGGTCTTGACATGGTGATGGTATGCGGTGAAGGAGGTTCGAAATCAGATGAAGAATTAGATGAACTAGAAGAAGATCTGTTATGGGGACTCGAGGGAGGACTAACTCGAACCCTACGGGGATGAGTAAAACGTCCAAGTGGAAATTGGGGAGGAATACCTAAAAGTCTCTGCAACAAATGCCTTGGTGGCACAATGGTTGCAAGACACAAGTGACATGGAAATGGTGAAGGGAGATAAACAAAATATCTGTCTCTGATGGGGAGATAAATTAATTAAGTTAAGTCTTGGCTTGGCAGTGCTAACCAAGCGCCTTTTTCTTAAGGTGTTCTTGTGTGTGGAAATATGTGTTTTTATTAATTAAGCCCAAATCATGTTTGAAAAAATAAAAAGAAAAATATTGTTGAAATATTGTAAAAACAAGAAATGAACAACAAATCAACTATCTAAAACCCCACCCAAACTCGGTTTACAAACACTGGGCCGGTTGGTGGCGAAATCAACTAAAAACACACAAAAATGGCCAAGAGATCTAAGTGTCGGTGTGATTGGGATCAAATAACACTATGCTATTGGAAAGTGGTGCAGCAACAACAAAAACTAGAGAGGAAAATCATTGCCAAAGATAGGGAGATGGGTGTGAAACCTAAGGCAAATAGTGGCACCCTAAGGCAAATGACCAAACAAGGCTCAAGAGGGAACTTTGGATGGAAACAACCTATCTTTGAAGATCTGAAAAAGGAAGGTACATATATGGAAAATATGGCTGAAAGCTTTGCAAAAACTCAGACTTCTTACTCAACTAAACTCCTCCTATAAAGGTGGAAGCATACTAGAAGCCCTAAGGGGCTAAATTCCACTTCGACGAGTGAAATAGAGTAGATCAAGGCATAATCGGGCTAAGACAGTGGTCAACCAAACTAGCATACTATTCTCGGCAAAACCCAGAAGAAGATCAGAAAAATATTCAGAAACTCTAAAATCGTAGGTACTGACCTGATTCAAGGGATATCACACTTTTTGGGCCAGAAAGTGCATTTTGGACCTCCCAATTATTGGTTTGGGGCAGAAAAGTGTGATTTATGCTCCTTAGTTCTCGAGCGGCAAGTCTTAGAAAAATTTGTCGTCTCTATCGTGACTAGTTCTTGTGACCTACAGAAATAACCAAAAAACTTGTAGAAGTTAGAAATTTGACTGATCTAGGGGTAGAATGCTAGTAAACAACACTAAGAGATTGAAAAAAGAAAAACCCTAAGCTGAAAACTGAAGGTCACCCAAGTTTCTAAATCAAAATTAAAAATGCAGTGGAGTCGCCATCTATTGACGACAATCAGAAATTCCCTAGTGGAGTTGCCATATATTGGTGATAATCAGAAAATTCCCAGCAAAGTCAACATCTGTTGGCGATAATCAGAAAATTTCCAGGGGAATTTCCATCTGTTGGCGACAATTAGAAAATTCCCAGTGGAGTCGCCATTTGTTGGGGTGTTTTCTTCTCGAAGGTGTACAAAAAGAAACTAGTTTAGACAATGGATGAAAAACAACCTCAACAGTAAAAATGGTTGTAAAACAGTGTGGATCTACAGCATATAATATAAACAAAACCTGCCAAAGCCTTGATCTATGCAACAGAAATAGTTAAACAACAAAATGGAATAAGAAAATAAGCACAAATAACTCTAATAATCTAATGGAAACCAGATATGTAAAGAATATATTTTATTAGATGACACCTGTGACGGGAACAAATAATGTTACCAATCCTCCTCTTTGGGATGGGTTCTTGGCTATCCTCAATGTCTTCATATTTTATAGAGTCTCTCTCCTCTATAATGTGTAAAATCCAGCAAAAAAAATGTTTGAGCTCAATGAAAACTCAAATGAAAAAGAAAACAGTGTGCGACAATGATAATAATAAGAGCTACAATAGTGAGTGCAACAATGAAAATGATCAAAAGTGAAGAATGAATGTAAGTGTTGAAATATGGCAACAAGAATATTCCAATTTAATTTGTCCTTGAATTAAATTGTGAATGAAAATCGAATTTAGTCTTAACAGCTACTTGGAAATAATTTATTAAGTTATTTTGACTTAATTAGTTAGAGAAATTCAAGTTAGAAGTCTTTCTGAAGTCATGCAAGAGTTATCCCTTAAATTAAGGAGATAAGACTGAGTTATATTTGAGTTGTAATTAGTTAACTCAGTTTACTGAGTTAAGTCCAGTTAAATTAGTTCCAAACTGTTTGAGGAACTAATAGAGAGTTAACAGTCAGTTGATGCATGCATGCACTCAACTAGCGCTACTCCAGTTAACTGAAGATTCCCTCATTAGAAACTCATGCATGTCTATTCCGAGAAAGACCCAGTTGAGATTAAAGTCAGGGATAATGTACTATCTGTTGCATGTGTTTTCTTATAAAGAAAACTCATGCATGCAGTCAAGGATCATTCCTTGAGGATTGTGTAGTTCTGACAGTGTGTGAGATCAGGAGATCATCCACTTGGTAAATGAGTTTTCCACTTGGTTGAAGGTGAATCATCCCAGAGGTACAACGCAAAGAAATAGGAGCTTGGAGGGCAGAGAGGAAGGTTGGAGAGAAGCCAAGATTGTCTGTGAGCATCTGTGAGGATTGTACTGAGAGCTGGCTAGTTGTAAGAGCTAAGGCTTTGTGTAATTCCTATGTATTTCCACCTTGTATGATAATACATATAGTGGGGTTTTTAGCTTAGGCTTTCCCCAAAGTATTTTCATGTGTATTGTGCATCGATTCTTCTTCTTCTAGTTATATTGTTCAACTCGATCTTTAAGATTCCGCAAATTGATTATAAAAGTAGGTTATAGTATTATGCTTTGATTTATATTGCATTATCGGGTTAACCTACATCATATTTTCCTACAGTAAAACCATCCAATTTATTATATTAGGTTATCCTCGAATAATGGGAAATAATAAAATATTATTAACCATCTTCTAGAATTAACCATTTGGAATATTTTATTATATTTGGTTGGAAGGAAAAAGTATTTAAATTGATTAAATACTTTTATTTAGAAATAATAAATAAATAAATGATTTATTTATTATCTCAAGAAATATGGTTAAGGAATAATAAACAAATATTTATTTATTTAAGTATTCCTAGGGGATTTAGTCAAACTTGAGAAGGAATAATAACTAATCAGTGATTAATTAATTATTCCTAGAGAAAAATAAGATAATTAATTATTTATCTATTTATTTCTCATAACTGGGTCAAATATGACAATGAATATTAGTTAAACAATGGTTTAATTAATTATTCCTAAAAGATAATTAAATAGATAGTGATTTATTTAATTATTCTTCATGGGTTTAACAAAAAATAACTTAACAAATGTGGTTTATTAAGTAATTTCTTATAGTGAAAGCAATTGTACTATGGTAAAATTGGCCCTACGGTGTACTTCGATCTATCTAGTAAATTATGCATAGATGATCAATTTTTGGTGATAGCATTCATATTGTAAGATGTTGTTCAAAATACTAATTTAACTAAGTTATATATATATATATATATGACAACCTTGTAAAAATACATCTTTATTCTAAAATTATTGTGGTACATCAAGGACAGCTTTAAATTTCCATTTTGATAAGAATTTAAAAATAATATTTTATTCAATGCATTATCAAGCCACTAATTTGGAGGATAAAACAAAATAAAGATGTTATGTTGGAAAGGAAATTGTTGAGATTTTTGTAAAGTTATATTAACTCATATTAACTCATATTATATAAGTAATAATATATTAGTTATTAAGGGGAAGATTTCTAAGAGGAGGTGTTACTTTATTGTATCAAGGGGTGTTACATTGTGGTATCACAACTTGGTTCATGCACTGGACCCTTGGAACCATAATAACATTCCACATTGTTATTTACTATTTGATGAACTAATGTAAATTGATTTTTTTTCTTAAAACATGTATAATGGATAGAAGAGTAGGAAGGAGTAGTGTTACAAGAGGTCACAACATGGTGCCACATTTGTAGCAAACTCCAGTCACCCCACTTAATGATGGATAGTATATTGCAACACAGGAGTAGATTCCTGCTACAAAAAAATTGAAGCTAATGAGATCTTTGCAACAAATGTATGAAGCTTTAATGAACTTATTTTAGTGAGAATAGGGAGGACCCTCTACTCTAGAAAAAGAGTCCCAAAATCCAACATGAAACAACATGCATTGGGAACTACAAAAATTAACATTTCCAAAATTTTAGGGGCCCATAGATGAACAAGCCATGGAAGCCTGGCTAGAAAACATGGTCATGTGTGTCACTTTGATAGACTACACCTTTATTGTAAAAGTGAGGATGGGTTGTTTCAACTTAAAGGCAAATATTTACTATGGTGGAAGACACTCTTACCCCAATTGGGTATGGATATTTCAGAAATAACCTAGGAGTTTTTCAAGGAAAAATTTAGAGAAAAACTAGGAATTCATTGAAAGGAAATTGAATGAGTTCAATTCCTTGAAATAAAGCAGTCGCTCTATACTCGAATATTAGGCCCAATTCATGGAGCTGCTCAAATATGCTCCACCTTGAAAACTAAAAAGTTAAGAGTAAACAAGTTTGTTTATCAATTGAACTTCAACATCTCGGCCCAGGTAAAAGTTTTGATGCCTCATACCTTGCATGAGGTGGTTCAGTGAGCCATAATTGTTAAAGAGAAGACTTTGAGAAGTGGTTAGACTAGGCCACCCAAAACTACGAGTTTAGGGGAACCTAGTGGGAATAACGTAGAGTGCATAAACCATATAAAAGTACTAGTCTACAATAATCAAATACAGTCAACAAGGAACAAGAGGCCACCATATAGGCCTCCATTAAAGTAGTCATTATCTATAACATAACAGCCATGTTAGACACACCATTATTGCCACATAGAAAATTTTTTTTCCACACCTCAGTAGCATTGGATGCGATGGTCTGATGCATACTAGAAGAATTCCAAGTTATAATTTAGTTCATTTGGTAGTGGGGGCTAGGCTCCTAAGATGGGGTGTTGGACTTGTGGAGTTCCACACTATGAGAGGGATTTTCCTTGTTGAAATTATAAGGTTAGTGTAGTAGAATACAATTTTTTGCCAAATAATTACCTCCTAATGATTTTCAGCTAGTATTTTATGTGTTTTATATCATTAGATAATTACACTTCAGAAAATATCAACAGTAAATGTAGTGGAAACAATAAAGATCATAGAAAGACATTCATGCACAAAAAGAGATAATATTTTTACCCTAGGAAACCTAATATTAGGAGAAATATCAACAAATTTCCTTGGGAGAAACTGTTCTTTAGAAAGGTTTACAAATCAGCCATTTTTCTAGAAATATATGCCAATAATCCAAGCCAAACACCATGAAAAACTAGCCAAAACATCTACTTGTCAACAATAGTCAAACCAACCAAAAATCAGAAATTCAACACTAGTCAACTCATCCTAGTCAAACTAACATGTGGTCAAACTTCAGCCCTATAGTCAATTTTGATCAACCCTATGGTCTACGATAAAATATATATGTTCAACACTCTACACGTGCAAGCCTCCTATGGTCAATTGCAGCTCCATCAAATCTGGTCAACTAAGTCTGAAAATAGCTCGATCAACTTTGGTCAAACAAAGATCAAACTTGCTCGTCAAAATCATCCTTCTTCTCACATGCACGACATTAAGAATATGAATATAAATGATGAAAATAGATAAATAATTTCTTTGCATTAGTCTCCAAATGAGGCATCTTAACATCTTATTTATACACATCTAGGGAGTGTGAAAACCTAAGGTACATATCCCTTCACAGGTTGGATGACTTGACCTTTTCCTCGGCCAACCTATCTCAATAAAAATAAATTTTACATAATTTTTCTATGGATAACTTTGAGACCCTTTAGTCATGCGGTAATACCTCTCAATGCTACACAAAAATTGGTGCTCCCTCCCAGTGAGGGAGGTATTCTACTTAGCTAAAAATAGATTTATCCTTGCTAAAATTTCTCCTCCACCAGAAATGTTCATGAGCTTACTATGTTGAGGTAGTTTCTCCTAACATGTATGTCTGTAGATATAGATCACTTTGTCCTGGAGCAATCAATGTCAGTGTCATAGTACATTTACCCATAGCCAAATCGGCATGGCCCAATGGGTAAATGTTTCAATATCCCTTAGTCAAATTGGCGTGGCTTCTCAAGAGAAAGTATTCCCTCGGGCCATGCTGCCATTCACCCCTGGAAAATTAGCATGGCCCAGGAAAATTATCATGGCTTCTTCGGTGAAGGTATCAATCTTCCCTAGTCAAATTAGCATGACTCTATTGATTCCAAATAAACATTAATGGAAGTGTTTCCACCCTATGTTGCAGTTACCCTAGGAAATTCACCCCTAGACAAATTAACATAGATCCATGGGTGAATGTATCATTCCCCTACTATTCAAATCAACATGACCCAATGGGAGAATGTCTGCCTTATCCAGCAAGCATCAACACTTGAGATCGTTCAACCCTAGCCATTTCAACATGGCCCAATGGGTGAATGTATCATTCCCCCCTAGTCAAATCAGCATGATTTTATGGGAAATTTTCTTTGTAATGTTCCCTCCCATCCCCTTGGACTCTCCAAGGCCCATGAGAGGTGTTACTTATATTTGAAATGACCTCATACTTATGTCATGGAAATGAGGTCACAAAATTCTTCCTTTTTCCAACTGATTTAAAACTAAACCAACACCACCATCATGTCAAGCTCATCAAGACCTTTTTGGCAATAATTTTTTTCCCTAATTCAACTTATGGATCAAAATTTTCTGGTCATTATAAGTTTCACCCACTAAACCCTGCCACCTCATTAGGGTCTGCCACATGGTTCCCACGTCGTCACTTCCCTAGTCCTGGATGAGTCCATGTGTAATGGTAGAAACACACATAGGTTTAGCATAGTCAAGGTCAGTCCCCATTGCCACAACCGGCAAACAACATTATCATGTACTAATTACTAACCCCCCACCCTAGTCTACTCCTGACTTACCTGAGACTTGAATAGCTTGGGTCTAAATTCCACGTGAATACTACTTCCAGGATGACTCACCCAACTACCAAACTCTCCAACTCTCGACTCATGCTTGGCTCCTTTTTCACAAAGTTCTCGAACTTAAAATGTTCTGTGAACTTCTTTTAGGCAATACAGACCTGCATTTTAAGCTTTTTTATTGTGTGTACAATACTTTTTCTCACCTCCTATGAGCTCATGGGTTGTAAATCCAAGCAGATCTAAACCATAGCTGACCTCTCTCAAACATGAGGACTTAGTCATCCATGCCTAAACATCAACTTTACTTGTTGAAACACGCAATAAATACTTATTCCCTAGACTTCACTAAACTATCATAAAAGCCTCATGTCATTGCATTTAACCATTAAAATGCATGAATATCATACAAATGAACATAACCCAAAAGGTTATATGGAATTTCAAATAGCTCCCTATTTACTTATACATAGATTATACAACTAAGTTCATTCATTCCTTACAACTTGACACACACAAAGCATAGGAATATAAAAATAGCATTACATGCCCAAAACCATGTTTACTCATTACAAATCAACATTCACATGGCATAGAATAAAAATAAAAAACAATATTTGTCATGATACCATATTCAATGATTTAGTAAAATAACATCACAAGAACAAAACATAAAAAACACGTATCTTATAAGGATGCATGACAACTGAGATTGGGACTTCAAATCTCCACCCAAGCTTAGGAAGACTGCAATGCAATATTTCTTGCAGTCAACCAACCTTGAGCCAAATTCCATAGCTTAAGGAAAATTTCTTTAGATAAACCACCATATCTCTTCATTGCACCAGGGAATCCAGAGATATCACCATCTCCACTCTTGTAACCGAACTAGGGAATCCAAAGATATCAGTATCTCCACCCTTGTAACCAAACCAGGGAATCCATAGATATCAAAATCTCCACCCTTGTACCCAAAATAAAGAATCTAGATATATCGCAATCTCTACCCTAGTAACCCAGGCAACATTTTTTTAGTGACTCCACCCAAATCCGGGAATCTAGAGTTTATTGAATGTGATTGTTGGCCTGAAAAAAAGTATGGGAAGACATCATGAACTCTATTTTACTAAGAACCCAAAGGAACATGGTCTTCACCCAAACTGGGAATCTAGAGAGCCTCTGAACTTCACCAATGAGAGATCCATTATGCCCTCTTCCTACACTAAAAATCGAAAGTCCTCCTCTAGCAACCCACTAGACAACTAGTGCAGGTTGTTGTAGCCTCGTTTCCTCCACACTACTCTCATAGCTTTTGCACTATATTTCCTCTCAATCTCTTGTCCCTTTTTTTGGGGAGGCCCTCCCCCATGGAATTCCAACACTTTTGTTGCAACTATATACTAGTGGATGGTTGCGCGCTTAACCAATATAACCGCTCTACTAGCACAATCCACCATAATTTAATTTGTGTCCTCTTTCCCTTGTAGATTTTTCCAAAGAGGTATGTTTCTCATATTTTCTTTATCCAATTGAAGTCAAGGTATAGTCAACTCATTTAAGGCACCATAAAAATTCCCATGACCTTCATTAATAACCATATTCCTGCAACTTCCCAAGAAATCTTCCTCCCCAACCTCTGAAATCCATGTCCCAATATCTCAACTAGTTTTTAATTTTTTGTAAAATGGATACATTATTTACAACATGGGAATCTGTTAGGCTATCACAAACCCCACCCCCTTGGAGGAACATTGTCCTTGGTGTTCTATATCCAGACACATTTACAACTATGCTTTAAACCAAGAACAAAACCCTTAAGAGTTTTATATGCATAGCTCTGCATAATCATTTACAGACTTATTTACATTTGATTAACCAACAAACAAAAATGGATATGTTGCCCACATATGATGAGTCATCTCCCATGTGGCTTCCTTGAGTTGAAAGTTCCTCCACTACACTTTTACTTTCTCGATTACTCAATTATGGAGCATGAGATACCTCTGATATAGGATGTGTAGAGATTCCAGCTGGAACTCTCCCTCTAGTTCTACCTAGAACACTAACCAATCAATCCCATGATTAACATCTTTCATATACGTTTTGAGTAAAGAAACATGGAAAACATTATGAAAATTTATTGTTGGTAGTAAGGCCAAATTATATGCCACTCACCCTATCCTTTCAAGCACTTCAAATGGACCACAAAATTGTGGTGTCAACTTGGCACATGACCCAGTTTTTAGAGATATTCTTTTGGTTATAACTCATAGGTAAGCATGAAATCCCACTTTAAATTCCTTATGCACCCTATGTTGGTTTGCATAACTATTTTTCATATATTGAGCCACCTTTAAATTCTTCCCAATGATCACCATTTCCTGCTCCATCCTGAGCATATCATGCCCAATGAGAACACTATTCACTAGATAACTCTAGCTGGTAGGAGTCTTACATCTCCTCCCATAGAGAACCTCTAATGGACTCATTTTCAAGGATTTAAGGTAACCATTATTGTAAGAAAGTTCAATGAGTGGAAGATATTCTTCCCACTTCCTTGTCTAGTGCATGGCATACATTTGAAGCATGTCCTCCAATATCCTATTTGTCCTCTTTGTCTACCTATTTTTTTGTGGATGGTATGTCATACTTGAATGACGAATTTCTCCTAAGTTAACAAACAATTCCTTCCAAAACTTGGAAGTAAACTTTGCATCTAGGCTAAGATAATTCTCTTGGGTAATCCATGCACCTCACAACTTCTTTTATAAAAATTTGATTTATGTTACTTGTGGTGTAAGTCAATTTACCAGCCACAAAGTGAGCAACCTTACTCAATTAGTCAACCATGACCATGATGGCATCATGTTTCTTAGCTATCCATGGAAAACCTGTGATAAAATCCATTGAGATTACTTCCCACTTCCATTATGATATGAGAATAGGTTGTAATAATCCTACTGGATGTCTATACTCATCTTCTACTCACTGACATAATGCACTTTGAGATAAAATCAACCACTTCCTTTTATAAATCTGGCCAATAGTAAAAAAAAAATTGCCTATTAAGGTCTTTTGGTATCGTGGGTGGCTTGAATATGGATTTTTATGAAATTCTTTTAATATGATCTTCTTCAAGTTGTTCTTATTTGGCACATAAATTCTATTTTTAAATCTGATTAGTCCATGCTTTGTGAGTTGAAATTTATTGTCTTTCTCATCTTCTAACAATTATTGTAGCTTTTATTTTATTTGTTGATATTTGTCATCTTTTTGTCTTGCAATTTTAATTCTTTCCTTGAGATTAGTCCCATAGGAACATATGGCTATGTCATGGGCTATCTGAATTCACTTATTGAGCACATCAACAATGCAATTTTCCATCCCTTTTATGAATTTAATTTTGAAATAAAACTCACTAATTGTGGCCAACCATCTAGCTGAACTAACATATAACTTTGGGTGATCAAATAAATATTTTAGGCCTCCATGGCATGTCATCAATATGAATTTTCTTCCAATGAGAGAATGTCTCCACATTTTTAAATCGTGAATGATAATTGTAAGTTCCAAATAAAGAGTCATGTAATTTTTCTCATGCTTATTTAACTTCCTTGATTCATAGCACACCACTTGGCCTTCCTGCATCAAGAATCCACCAAGTCCCTCCTTGTAGGCATCTATGCAAACCAAAAATTCCTTGTCTGGGTCCTCTATTCTTAACACCTGTGCATGTGTAGGCAAGTGCTTCAGTTGTTCGTAGCTTGCAACATATTCAGTTGTCCATTCAAATTCCTTCTACTTCTTTTGCAATATTGTGATTAAGTAACCAATCTTGGATAAGTTCTTAATGAATCTTCTGTAATAACCTTCTAGAATCAGAAATGATCTAACCTCAGTCACATTCTTTAGTGCTAGCCATTCCATAATGGCTTTAATTTTCTTTGGGTCAACCGTTATGCCCTCCTTTAAGACAACATGTCTTGAATATTGAATTTGGGACTGAAAGAATTCACATTTACTAAGTTTTGCATAAAGCTTATGCTCTCTCAACAGTTGTAGCATAACTGCCAAGTGTTTCTCATGTTCCTCTTTGTTCTTTGAATAAACCAAAATATCATCAACAAATACCAATACAAATTTGTCAAAGAATGGACTAAATATGTTTTTCATTAGGCACATGAAGGTTGTTCGTTCATTAGTTGTTGGAAAATTTGTTGGAATTAATGTCAATAAGTCATCTACAGGATGATGCAAAGGTATCTGATTAGATAATTCCTTATGATGAAGACATGAAGATTGCAGAGGAGCTACAAGAGGTTGGACAAGGTCTATATAATTTGTAGAAGATTAGACAAGGTTTGGAGAAGCTTAACTGTGAAGTTTTGAGCATAACTTTGGGTAATGGAGGTTTCTAAGTAGAAACCCAAGTTATAGTGTGCCTCACAGAGTAGAAACCTGAGTTATAACATAATTTTTGAATGGATAGGGTGTGTCATTGTCTATAAGGGAAGAAAAACAAAAAACCTTAGGGAAGAACAATGGAATTTCCTAAGCTATTCACACGCGGAAGGTTGTACAACGTATATTTGATCCTATAGAATATTATGATCAACAAAACACTAGGTTTTCCCATGGTAATATTGAGGAAAATAAGTTATAAAAGGGTAATTTGTTTGATCAGTCTAGTGTGTATTTGGATGAGTCATTTTTGCTCTATCTTAGAACAGGTATTTTCACTAATGGGAGAGGGTTAAGGCTTAAGCCACCTTAAGGTTTAGTAGTCTAATGATATGGTAAGTATTTCTCAACATATCTCAGATTATGTGATTGGAATTCATCTAATTTTATCTCATCGGAGCGCAAGTCATGCATCAATATGATATATGAGTTTAATTCTTTGAGGGGAGAATATGAATACAATCGTTGCTTGAATAAGCACGTAGAAAGAAAATGTCTCCTTACAATCTTTCTTGAATCAAAAAGTTTCCTTGATTTTTTTGTGCATCATGGTTAGCACTGATGTATTGTGAGCACTAAAAGGTCTATAAACTTGTGTGCACCATCACTCCATTAAAATATTGATCAATGTACACTCCTACAATGTTTACCAATAGGTCATGTGTCTTGTCACAAAGATGTTGATGATTGTTCTTCATTGCAAAGGGTGTATATGTGTAAATGGGTATATATATCTAACAATGTATGCATAATGAAGGTAAAAGTTCTTGTTTTTGCAGATTATTCTTTCAATAGGGTCTACTCATAGATCCATATGTGCACACTAGTAGTTCAATTTCTGAGTTTGTACACACAGTGAATCGAGGTTGAATATTTTTTTCATGAATTTACATTGACCTTTTTTCTAAGTACACGAGAAAGATATCTATATGGTGAGATAGAGGTTAATGTGTGAAGTTGTTTCTTGTTTTAACGAATGAACATTTTCATGGTTTCCTTGTAATTTGATTTGCTACTTAGAGTTTACGAGAGTGTGTAAGAGTTTCATAGAATGACTCTCATTTTTGATAGATTGATCTACTATAGATAGATTTCCATTGACTTGTTGGAAAAGATGAATAGGTAGAGAAAAGTTTTAATTTTTTGGTTTATACTTGAATGGGATATTTGTGATGCCATTATTTGTTTTGCGAACAGCTTAAATACAGAACTCGTGACTGAGTATTGTGTATATCGAAACTAGTGAGAGACTTCTATTTGACAGAGTTTACTCTTAGATTTCATTAACCCTCATGTATGCATTACCTTGTATTCCTAAAGGAATGTAGTTACAGAGAGACCTTCGCAGGTTGAGAGACAATTTTTGATAGATCTATGCTTGTTTGCATTGGATATTTATCTACTACTATTGTAGAAGGGTTTTGTGCACAAGAAAGAGGCTTGTTTACAACATTGTTTGGACATAGACATACAAATCGATTGTGCATGCAAGATTGATGAAACTTTTGTTTGTCCTTTGTATGGTGGCTTGTTGCAGAGGTTGAGAGTTATCTTTATTCACGACAATGAACTAAGTTCAGCATTGTTGGCACCTTGTGCTTAGAACTGCCCATGATGATGTTGTTTCTTGTATTGCAAAGAGTTTGTCATGATATAATGCAAGGGTCACCTCTGTGGTGATTATTTATTGAATTTAGGGTTTATCTTTATGGTTGATGAAAGTAGTTGCTTGTTTTGTATCTTGCAATGAGAGTAGATGGTTATGCTTGAGATTGGTTTGTAAGAGGCTTAACAGATTGCACACACACACACACACGCACACACACATATATCCATTTTGATGTTGGATGTACTTGATGCATTGTAGTTAGAAGTTTAGAAGGTTGATTTTGTTTTGTTGAGCATAGTGCTTATATGGGTCGAGTTTGAAAGATTCTCAAACAAGGCTTACTAGATATGTGATTGTTATAGGTGGTCCCAACATGAAATTTTTTGAAACGTGGATCACAAGAGGTCAAAGGGAGTGGTTTCTTCCTTCCAGTAGTAGTTGGAGAATCTAGTGGAGGTAGCAGCCTCTAGTAAGTAAGATCCTGTGCATTGGCAAAAACATTAACCAATCCAAGTTGCAAACAAATTCTTCAATAATAATTGAAGATGAAGCTGATAATAACATCAATGGTTTTTCTCAATTGGATTTTCCATTAAAAAAGCAAGTTTCCCATGTGATGATGTGCTTGTTTATTTTTTGATGTGCTTTGTGATTATATGATATCTATTATGTTATGTGGAAATGCTTAACCCAATTATTCATTAAAAATGTAAAATAAAAATAAAACTACTAATTACATAAAATACGGATTCACCCCTGTTGATCTGCTAACAATCCCTCTGTATTTTTAATCCAAATAAAGAAGCTCCATTATAAATTTGAAATAATCCCCCACTTATAACATTTGATTGGTTAATGGTTTTTGATGCTTCTTTGCTGGAAGCGATGTCTATTTTTATAATGGATGAATCTTGATTGGACGTTCACTCCACATGGTATCATATACGCCTTTCTAAATTACCACTAAATGACACATATGTATTCATATAATGTACATTATATAATCTCTCTATAGTGTACATAGTATGCTCATAAATTTTTTAATAAACTTTATATTCTATTACAAATTAGATATCATATGAATAAAGTTTAAACTAACAATATATTACATTTTATTATAACATAAATCGAATTATCACATTTCGAATACCCTTGAATATATATTACATAATATAACCTTTGTAACTATATGTATTATAGTTCATAATGCGCATCTGTCATAATAGAAAGTGAAGGTAGATTATATATATATTGGTTAACAAAACGTTTCAACGAATTTTAATAACATCATAAAATGAAAGGCGTAACCTAAATGAGGTAAACCCAAACAAAAACAAACGAATAAAATAATTAAGGGTATTAAATTACAATCCATGATTTTTGTATTTAATATACACTGTTTTAACCCATAAATAAACGAATTTAATATGAAAAGGCACCTTATGTATTATTTATAACAAATAAAGTCGAATAAATGCTCTTACAATGGTATTTAAAAAGCGAAAACATGAGACTTACTAGTCCATCCATCAATGAATAGAGACTTACTGCACTCCACTCTACTTTAACTACTATTGATTGGCGGCTAACTCATTCCATGAGTGAATGTAACGCGCGGAATTGATGTTATTTTATCCACGTGCCACGATACCCTGTTGATTTGGCGAGACTTGGAAGGGTGAAAATTGCTCAACCCATGCATAATACCAGCGAAGAAAATCGTGACTGGTAGGGATTTTATTGTTATGAGGATTAAGGGATCCTGGTTAGACTTGTAATTTATTTTTATCTCAGTAGTTTTTCTTCATTTTATTTATAAAAAGGAGTTGTCTATAATGCGACTTTTTGGAGATTCCGGTGACGGAATCCCGCGGAAGAAATTGATGTTGAATCATGATTTATTGCAGTTAAAATGGTTTTTTAACTGCATATTTGGATTCAGCACCCTGAAAAACCCTTAGAACGCTTTGATTGTGCAGAAACTAGCTATCAAACTTGCGATTCCAATAAATTGCTGCCGGATTTTGACCGGAAAAAACCACCGGAAATGCTTTCAAAAAGTCGCATTATAGACAACTGCTTATAAAAATAAGAAAAAGAAAGAGAAAACAAAAAAATAAAATAAAATAAAAAATCAAAGAAAGAAATGAAAATAAAAAGGAGAAAAGAATAAAAGAATAATAAAAGATATAACATGACCAGCATATTTAAATGTTTTATTTATATTTTTATTATCCTTAGTTTTTAAATAAATAATTGTATTGTAGTTGATGCAATTTTGAGTGGACGAGATCCCGCTTGCTTAAATCAAAGGACCCTCATATATTGCTGGACTTGCATTATATTTATAAGTATTAAAGGTTTAGTACATTGTTTATCTAATTCAATTAAAACCTTACTTAGATGCTTTGGCACTGTTCCCCATCCTAGAACTGTCTACAAAGTTACAACCACAGTTTTAGGGATTGAAGAAGATAAAGCAAGTCCGAGAATTTGTTACACAGGTAATGGTCTGCAACATACATAATCATCAAATCTCACAACAAGCAGCATGATATCTTATTCGGGAAAATTATTAAACTTGTAATGCACAAAATAACTCCAAGACACCATATCATGGTATGTATTGCTCTACATGGTCAATCCTAAGTTGGATTTACAACACTTGTGCTTTGTGTTTTTGATCACTTGTTATGGTGCAATATGACAAAAAATGAAGAGAAAAAAACATGGAGTAGAGGATTGCTCTTCTCAGTATTATGAATCAAATAAATAAGATTACATTGGAAACATCAGTAATAAATTAATGAAGTGAAACTCGACTTAAACTGGACTAAGTGAAACTGAACTAGGAAACTTGGAGAGACAATTTTGACGTCTAACAGGCGGTTGGAATTAGATTCTCCAACACTCCCCCTTAATTACAACTACATACAAATTCAATTAAAATGTCTGCTGGTCTATGTCCAAGCTAGGCTTACAATTTAAAAAATTGTCTTCAACTACATTTACTTGTCTTCTTCTCTTCTTCTAGATCTTCTAACCTCTAAATTGCTTCAACATTTTCTTCTTGTTGTATCCTTCAAACGTTAGTTTCTTCATTTGCTGGTGCAGGTATTCCATTGTTCCAGTCTATCTAAGCATGTCCTGGACTTCTTCAAAAATCGGCTTGTATGTGGATTGCTGCCACATGTCATCTTTTGTTGTGTTCTTTTCATCATCAATATGCTGCAACATAAGACCATAATACAATTGCATCTCTTCAAGACTCCAATACCTGAAAATTTCATTAATTTGTTCATCATCCAAGTTGTCCTTAAGGTTCATTGCTGCAAATTATATGCAAACCTCATCTAGACATGGTGTCACAAGCCATACTTCAAGGAAATTTAATCGTTCCTCAAAATAATTTTGTGTACCTGCACACTAAAAATCAATGATAAGTTTAAAAACATTTGTAGAACCACATTGGTTCTATTCTTTTTGCCTGCAATGAGAGCTTTCTCCTGTTGCGCTTCCTTTTCTGCCTCTTCCTTTGTCTCTGTTTTCTCTTTGTGGGCTTCCTTATTTGTCTCTGCCTCTATCTCTGTCTCTGTTTTTGTTTCTGTGTTTTCCTCTATCTCTGTCTTTGTTTTTGTCTCTGTCTTTGTCTCTTCCACTTTTGTACTAACCTGTGCTGTTGCAGACAAGTTGTCTTCCACTTGGTTTTCAGACTCAAGTGGATTTCCTTCATCAAATAGCATCATGTCGATATCATGTTTTTGTTGCATCATCTGCAACCATTAATCATTAGTCAACAAATCTTCATCAAAGTTTACAACAACAATATTAATTTCTGGATTAACCATAGCATTGATTGCTCCAATGGCTACTTCACTGTCATCAACAAGCTCAGTTGTTGGATTTACCAAAATTTCATGAGCAAGATCTCTTGCTGGATTCATCAAATTTTCATCAGCAAGCTTTGTTGCTAGATTCATCAAATTTTCATCCACTTGCAATTGTGCATAGTGGGATTCACGAGCATTTATGCACTCTTTCTCTACTTCTTCTGTAAATTTATCACAATCATATTCCACTTATGACTGAGCACAATGGGATTCAACAAACTTTTCATCTTGTTATAGATCTACTGCTATAGATCCACCTTCATTTTCAACTTCAATGCTCCCCCTTACACCAAAAATTCTCTCAAGGGTATCCTAAGCCTCCTTGGTTGTCTTGGCATCTGAAATCAAGGGAAGAATATTGTCATCCACATATTCTTTTATGCATTTCAACGCAAAGGCGTCTCGTTGTCTCTTCACTTCCAAATCTAAAAAGATTTCAAACATCTCATGTTGTCGCTTTGAAATTCTTAGCCTCTTGGCTTTTCCCATTTGTTGAGAGCTCACAGAATGTGGCTCAACAAACAAATCGACCTGACAACTTACTAATTTCTTGCAATAAAAATATCTTTTCAACCGTGGCTTCTTTATTCATCTTTAAAAAAATAAATTTACAAATTTTCCAAAAAGCAATACTTCTTTTACACAAACTATCACAAACCATTTTTTTAATTACAATGTCCATGACCAATTTATACAATATCCCCTTTGTTTTTAACCAACAAATTTGATTTTCTATTATTTTTAAAGAAATCTTTGTCATTTAAACATTTTGAAACACTACAAGAGAATTTAAAAAAACACCATCTTTAAAGAAACTGAATGTAAGCCCTTTTTTAAATTACATAAATCTCTTCGTTAAAGTGTATGAACCCTTTATAAAATCATGTAAATCGTTTTCCATAATACCATGGAGCTTCATTTCAACATTTAGATGAACTCTTTTTTAAATTAATACCATCCTTCATCCAAGGCAATTAAAAAATAACTTTTGTCACTTTTACTTTTCACTGTGTTTTATCTTTCCATTCCTAAGAATATTAGGGATACTCCATATGAATTCTTTGACTTTGCGTGCCTCGTGCTTGATCTTTTCTTCCTCGAAACTTGTCGAAAGGCTTTAATGCAACGAAGGTTGACACGTGGTTTCTTGAATGGAAAACGACCTTTCATACCTTTAAAATGTTGAATCAACGTTTGCGCAGCTCCATGGCATTTTGTGGCGAGGTGTGAGCACTCGTTCAATTGTTGTTTCTTGCGCAATTTCTTTTTGCTTCAAATGCGAATACGCTGCATTGAACTTCTTTTTTTAACCAATTGCATTTTCTCTCTCTTCACAGGTGGTGAATTCATATTTTTTTTTTTTCGACTTTTTGCTTTTTTGGGAGGTAAAAAAATTGAAGCGTTGTTTTATATGGAGTATTATGTGACTTCGGTGCATGACAAAATTTTTTCTCCTGACAGGTGGTGAATTTATATTTTTTTTCGATTTTTTGGTTTTTTGGGAGGTCAAAAAAATTGAAGCGTTGTTTTATTTGGAGTTTTATGTGACTTGCTGCATGACAAAAATGGAAGAAAACAAAACTTGGAGGAGAGTATTGATTTTTTAGTATTACGAATAAGTTAAATAAGACTATATTGAAAACATTAATAATAATAAAATAATGAAATGCACTAGACTTAAATTAGACTAAATAAAATTAGACTAAGATACTTGGAGACAATTTTGAGACCTAATAAATAATTGAAATTAGATTCTTCAACACAATTATTCAACACATTGAACTATCCAAAATAAAATTTGTGATACAAATCTTTTGTTAATTTGCATCCTCAAAAGGATTTTGTTGTTCATACAATATTTTAATAATTGTGTTTGTTGTTTGCAGGTTCAACAATATTTTGAGCCTAGTAGATGCAATTCTTCACCAACTGGAGCCGCTCTTCTAAGAATTTTCGAAGGTCGAATGATTTTTAACACTGGCATGTTTGGATGAAAGGATTCAGTGGTTATAACGATTGTTGGAAATAGTCTTATTCTAGAAAAACTCAATACGGCACATCAGATCGAATCGTTTCCTTTCCCATTTTTAGATTGATCTGTAGGAAATATGGAGCGCTCTCTATATTTTGAGCCTAGTAGATGCAATTCTTCACCAACTGGAGCCTCTCTTCTAAGAATTTTCGAAGGTCGAATGATTTTTAACACTGGCATGTTTGGATGAAAGGATTCAGTGGTTATAACGATTGTTGGAAATAGTCTTATTCTAGAAAAACTCAATACGGCACATCAGATCGAATCGTTTCCTTTCCCATTTTTAGATTGATCTGTAGGAAATATGGAGCGCTCTCTATGAGCTGAGACTGTATAAAAACAAGTATAGTTGACATGAAAAAGGGAATGAAACAATAATGTTATTCTTCTACTTCGACTGTGGAGTATACATAATTTTTGTAATCTCTTCTTTTGATGTGATTTGAATCTATTAAAAAGAAATTTTATATGAGTTATCTTTCCATAGTTGTATATTGTCTGTGTACTTTCTGTGATTTGGTTTTGGAAAGTTAACGGATGATAAATTTTACAGTTCTGTGACTTGGATCTGTGAATTGACAACTATTTTATCGTATTATTGTTCATTATATTGATTTTATTTGCTATGTTTTGATATTATCTCATTCATCCTCTAGTGACTTGTGTCATGAGGGGAATACATATCTCACATCAAAAGAACACGTGGCAGGTAGTAAATGACACGTGGTAGGTAGTTTTGGGGTTTTGAGGGGGCCTAAGGGCACAAATCTGGGTGACACGTGTCACCACTCATGAGGTGCCACGCGGAGCGATGACATCATATCGGAGGTCGGCTTATCAGAGGTTGAGGATATTAGCACTTTGTAACACTTGATACTTGAAAAAGTTTCAATATGGGGGCTCTGATATTGGGCTGGCACCACGATTGCAAAGACTTAAAGAAGCAAGGGAGTTAAGCACTTAAGAAGGAAAAATATCCCCCGAAAGGATAAAAAAACGCTCTAGCACCTCAAGGCTAAGTGGAAGGTCATGACCCTCGGTCTTATGGTGAGAAATGCGGGAAGGGCTAAGCAGAAGGAGCTCTTCATATCAGAGATTGACAATTGAAAGATTAGAATACTGCACCACTATGAAGATTGCAGTATGGAATTTCTCTGATAAGCACGGTATAGAGAGTTAAAGGCGTATGGGTCAGCGGCTGCAAGATTGAATGCAGGAACAAAGGAGTTGGTCTCAGGAGTAATGGCGACTATAAAAGATTGTTGTGTCAAGGCAGCAAGGACCATGATCCACCAGAAAGAGTGTTGGGTCTGCCTTGAAGTGATACAAGCCATCTCTGTGCTCCGATGCACATCTTCAGTGAGATAAAGGGAGGTATGGGACTTAGGAATAAGTGTGCAAGTCACCTAAGAATTAATTTCTCAGCATGGATCTCCATGCAGTTAGGCAATGAAATATTTCCAGGTCGATCTGTGTTTCTGCACTATGACAAGAAATCGACAATGGATTGCTCTTAGCTCCAGAAAGTGGGGAATTCAAGTAGTTAAGGCGAAAACGACAGGTGAACCTGTCGAGTAACAGAGGAGGAACATTATGGTAAAGGCATGTCCTAATCAGAGGTGATCACAAGAATTGGCATGGAGATATTTTTCTATGGTCATCATTCAGTTTTCCCATGTTTTTTTTATTTTGTACTTTGTTGCACTTTAAAGAAGCAATCAAATCTGTTGTAATCATTTTGGGCAGTAGAGCCATCGCATGCCGAGACAACTAGTCAATCAGACAGTTGGAGCGTGACTGAGGTATTTTGTAACTATTGTTCAAAGCTCCGATGTCCTTATAAATATAGGGAAGAAACACTTAAACATGGTTCAGAATTTTTGGAAAGAACTCCTAGAAAGGGCATTTTCCTATTTTCATGAAGATAATGTTATGAATCTCGATGTATGTATGTTTCTCAGAAGATTAATGCAAGATTTATGGTGATTTCAACTTATTGGATTGCAATATGTTCATCTCCCTTTGTGTTTTCATATATGTTAAATATTCTTCTCAAATTTCATGTGACATAGCTACTAGACATATTTCTCATTAGATGTAGATTCATTTTGATCAAGTTATTGATGGAAAATGCTTGTAAAATATTCAATTTGATCAATTTATTAATGGATAATGCGTGTATTGATGTGTAAATTAAGTCTTTAAAAAACTCTTATGTATCTTAGCATTCTATAAACATTCCCTTTCTCTCATTTCTCTGTGAATCCAAATATATAATTCTTAAAGTTTAAGATTTGTATGATGGATTTCTCCTCTATTGTCTTCTACCATTACACCTGTCTTAGCAACTGATTTGTTGCAAGATCTCAATTTGATTTGGCCACCACTAATCGAGGATCATTTCCCGTGTCTTCCTTCGTGTACATTGGTTCATACATTGTATCTTTATGAATGGTTCTTAATCGACCTTATTTGAATTACATATAGAAAACTATGGTGCTATAAGTTTTTAAGATAAATTTGACAACACTAATTAAGATGTCCTAGGGATTGGTATCCTATCAACCTGGAGGTTGTCTCTAGGAGTGACAACATATTTCTGACACTGTTGTCGGGGAATGAATCATAATATTTTCCACTGAGTATGACATTTTTTACATTCCATCTATCAGGTGAGCAAGGGAAGTGTGGGTTCAAGATCTCTCACCTTGACAACTCAACTATTTGAATCTTACTATAAACACCCTAGTGACTCCATTGCCTATATCCTTATTCAGTCATCCTGGCTTTCAAGAGGGCTCATACTTGCTCTGATGCTAAATAATAGAAAACTTCCCCTACATCTGAACTTGAGATCACTCACCTAAAGTGGTTTTCAAAATGGCCATTCATGCATTCTTGGCCAACAAATTTGCCTCGCTGGATTTTTCTTCTATTGTTGGTTATCCCCATCATGTCCCTTGAGTTCATGACTGAT
Source organism: Pinus taeda (assembly GCA_000404065.3). NCBI lineage: Eukaryota > Viridiplantae > Streptophyta > Pinopsida > Pinales > Pinaceae > Pinus > Pinus taeda. The sequence goes on from APFE030524712.1 coordinate 77,035, forward strand.
ATACCTATTTTCCTAGATTTAGTGGAAACACAGATAGAACATTAGACCAACAGCTCAAGTATTTTCATGGATGCATGAAACAACTGGGTATTGTTTTTGAAGATGTGAAAATGAAATTGTTCATGTATTCTTTAGATGAAGATGCTAGAGTTTTGTATTGAACAATACCTCATGGAAACATATCTTCCTTAAAGAGATTTCACATAGAATTTAATCTTTTTTGCAAAAGATTATATCCACCGAGTGCTCTGTTTGATTATTGTTGTGCACATTTTAATGTTGACAATATTTTTGAGGTTAATAATCCTGCTGAAGATGTTTGTGGGGCTCAACTCCAAGAAAACATATACTTGCATCAAGAAGCATCACCCAATGATCAAGAAAGGGAAGAGGGAGACATTATCAAGCTACAAATAGACCCTCAAAGATCTTATTTTTCCGAATTGATGATTCTCCTTCTTATGATTCATATGAATCCAATGGGATGTTGAGCAATGCAGGAATACGATAGTCCTAGTCATGGGAAGCTGCATAAAAAGAGGAGGCCCACCAAGAGGTTAATAAAGAGGCTCAAGTTTATGATCCACATCCTTCAAATGGAGAACAAGTTCAAGAAGATGATATTAAAGTCGATAAATATTCTCTGATCTATGATTTAGGTGATTTAGAGGAGGATGAGATTGTTGCAAACTTTCAAAGAGATCTGCTTACAAAAAAGTGGGGAGAAGATTACCAATAACAACTCCTTCGAGAGCAGCCCATAGTTGAAGAGCCAAGCAATTTCGGTGGCTGCATGTTATACAAAGATTCATCCTTGGAAATTGTTCAAGAAAGGGAGATAACCATAATTTTTTCTCATCAGTTACATGATCCAATAGTTGACTATATGGCATATTTCTTTGGTCAGCAACCAATCTCAATTATGGATATATATTTGATGCCAGCCTAAGCCACATATACCCAAATGATGTAGCCTAAGCTGCATATACCCACAGTATGCATATAAAATTGCATATCATATGCATGTGTTCAAGGAATTCCAAAATTCCATACTTAGGAAACCTTCCATAAATCAAGATTTAAGGCTCCTTAAATAAACTCTATGTGGAAAAATTCATTTAACCATCCACAGGTTTCGATTTTGGGTTATTCTCACCTCCGACACTTATCAACCATACCCTGGTCTTTAGACTTTGGTTAAAACTCAACCTTAACCCACAATACATTAATCCCGCTTATTTCTATTATAATTTCTATATAATAGAAATATTTCATAATCCACACTTAAAACCTTGCCTTTCCACCATTCTTCAAACCTTTGTACATATATCGAGGCTCTCCTTAGTGCATTAAATCTCTGCCATCGATCTCGTTCTTCAATCCGACGGTTATCGTGTCACCCGATCGCTAACTAGCTTAGTCGATCTCCACCGTTGATATGTCTCATATGATCCAACAGCTATCACGTTGTCCACTTGCCAACTAGCCCAGACAATCTCCATTGTTGATCGATCCCACTTGATCCAACAGCTATCGCGCAATCTCGCGTGAAATCTTGCATGGCCATTATCCAATCGAGAGAACAAGAGAAAAGTGGTTTTCTCTCTCCATCGTATGGTATGTGTCAACCGCAAAAGTTAAGCACGTGAAATTTTGAAAGACCACTTACCACCTTTAGGGCACGCAAGAAACTGCTTACCACCCTTTCAAGACTGCTCCATCATTCTGAACATTTTCTATTCTTCTGTCGACAGGTGAATTTAATCTCCGCCATTCATCTTCTTGACTTTATTTTGCGTGACTTAATCCTGGTCGTCTATCTCCCTCACTCTCGTTCGTTAATCTCACTAATCCAATGGTTGTGCTTTGCTATTACATTCTTCTGTGATCACCGTGAAATATTCTTTCACTTCTTTGTCTATGTGTAAAATTGTGACACCCTTCTCTACACTTCTTCTATAATTTTTCACACTTGCAACCTATGTTACACATAATTACGCTAATTCACATCACATGAACTCAGAAATCGAGTTATCTGTATTAATAAACAAACATTTACACAAGAATTTCTTCCTCGGCCTGATTTTCAATATCAGTGGCCTTTCCTTTCTTCTCGTAGACTTACAGTCTAATTCTAACTCTAACTAATTGACTGATTGAATGACTCTGGCTCTTGATTGCCTGACTCTAAGCCTTTTTGGCTTACATTGATACAAAAGGTTTTGTTAACCAATTTGGGTTCAGATCCTTAATCTGCGAAACTAAATCCCAAATATTCTATAAGCCCACTTTTGACTCCACTAATCCCTAAGAATCCTCTCTAGTTCCACGAATCATGACACCACTTTCTAGTCTAAGAATTACAATTGATTTCCAAATCTCTCAATCCCCACTAATCACTCATGTTCTCCTACATTCGAGAGCATTTACAAATATCCTCACAAGATATAATTAATTCCTATTCAACCCACTCAAAATATCAATAATTACATACATAGGAATCCAACTTCCTTGAAAACACAAGACCCCCTAAGTGAACTAGAATAAAACGAAATTTCTGAGTTGTATGCTCCTGCATTAGACTCCCAAGGTTAAAATAATCATGATCTCCTGATCATGTGCTTTCAACCTTTGTATTCTTGGATCCAATACTTTGTTATGTAATTTGTCTTTGGTTGTTGTTGTTCTCCAGGTTTCCACACTTTATGTTGCTTTTCCCCACTAGCCATGCTTCCACAGTCTGTTGCTGTCTTTCTCTTGTTGTTGCTTCTTGCCCTACTTATTGTTGCTTTCTTTTGAGGCACCTCCATCATCAATCTTATCATTCTTTCAATCTCTATGTCCAATTTATCTTCTGACTGATAATTAATTTTCCATTTGTTGTTGTACTCTGTCCACTCATATTCAAACTGCTATTTATTGTCTTCTTTTTGAAGTTGTTTGATTCTTACTACTGCCCTTTCATCCTTACCCTCTTGTTGCTGTCCAAATAGCCTCTATTCAATATCTGTAAATTTAGTTTCAAAATGTAAATTGTCCTCCAATTTCCTTTGTTCTTGATTCCCCTCAAATGCATCACTATGATGTTCATCAATTCCAACATATTTTCCTTCCTCTTCTTTGACAACCCTCAGTAATTTTCCTTCACTTCCTTGACTAATTCTGACAATCAGTTTAACTTCTTCAAGAATGGTATCTTCATGCTTTTCAGCTTCCTCATTAGCATGTCTGTCCTGGCAACTTCTAGTATTCTTCAGTTTTAAAACTGACTCTTCAACTTGAAACATGTTTGTCTCATTTTCATCAAATCTTGTAATCATAAAACAATTATCAGAATTAGTAATATAAGGCCTCGTTACCTTTTCCTCCTCTGGAAACATCTCAGTATGCTACTCTGATTTTTCCTCCTCTATCAGCACATCGGTATGCTGATTCAACTTCTCTAAAGAATTCTCTAAAGGACTCTCGAGACTGTTAGCAAATCTCTCTGCCACACCATCTGCTTCAATGATGTCTTTTTGCTCTTGTCCACTATAGTGGACTCCTTCGTCTACAATCACTCTGTCATACTCTGAGTTTTCCAGCAAATATTCTAGCAATTCAATTTCTCTTTGACACTTCATAAGTACTTCATCATCACTTATAATTCCTACATTTATACACAAATTTTCAGTTTGAAAATTACAAGGTTCAATAGTCTCAACTGTTGCTTCACATATCAGCTCTTCAGACTGAATCTCATCTCCTTCTTTCACAAGAAATTGTTCCCGTGTTGTAACAACTTCAAACATTAATTCATTACTAAATTCTTTCTACTGCAATAATTCATTGCTTTTCCCATTTAAGAGACATTCTCCATCTTTCTTTACTTCAGAGTATTCATTTTCTGAAAGATACTCTTCTATACTTTTGACACCTTCTAAAGACTGCTCATCCTCTGCAAAACCTTCTTTTGTTATTGACCAATCATCAAATGTCCTTTCTCCCGTTGCTAAATCTGTTGCAAGTCCTCTTCTTTCTTAACATCTTTCAGTAGATGCTCTTCTTCTTCAATACATTTTTCCTTGTTGTCTCTCTGTAAACCTTCTTCAAGAGCTATCCTTGCCTCATCATCTGCATTAATATTCCCTTGTGTTTGTCCTTCATCAATAACATTAATCAGATTCATTAGATTACTTCTCTAAGACAATATTCCTTCATTCTTCATCAGAATAAGATCCTGATCTTCTATCTCTATGATAGCATCAAATGGTTGTCTTCTCTTATTAAGTAACTCATCCATAGACTCTTTCTGCTATAAGCAGTCAAATTCTTCCTCTTCTGAGAGATTTCCTTTGTCACCTTTTACTTCAAGATCTTCATCCATTTTGAAGACATCTTTACAAAGTTTATTTCCTCCCGTAATACCTGCAATCATACACAAATTATCAATTTTAAAAACATAAGACATTGTGGTCTCACTTGATGCTTCAGTCATCATATCTCCTTGTTGTCTTGAATTATTCATAAGATCTTCCATAGATCTCCATTCTTCATCTTCACCCAGAACTTCACCCCATTCTGCGTCACAAATGGAAACTTCCATTTCCAACTCAACTTCTCTGAGTTCTTCCACTATCCATTTCACTTACCTCTGTTGTAGCCTTCTCTGTAACTTAGACCACTTCACTGCCTTTTTCCTCAAGACCCAACCTTTTCTTTGGTTTTCCTCTAGTATCATCCTTACTACATTGAGTTTTTCTTTTAACTCCACAATCTCCTTGTCACGCTCCTCTTGAATCATTCTCTTTCCATTTGCCTTGGCATCCTCCTTATTCACTTTTCTTCTGTTGTGGTCTTCCTCAGAACCTCTGTTATCTCTGTTATGACTATCAATAGTCATCTTCTTCTCTATCTTCATGAGTTCATCACTCACTTACTATGAGCTGCATTAAAGCCTCTACAACAACAAGTCCTCCCTATTGCCACTTACTTCACCAAGCTCTCCTCTCTACTTGGTCTTTTGGCAAGCACTTGGTTCTCTATTCTCTGGAGCCTCTTTGAGCACTTCTCTCTGCTCCTTCTAGGCTTCAACTCATCTGCACCTCTTAAGAACACAATTGTCCTCTTATATTTCAATCACAATGAAATACTAGGTTCTTGCCACCTCTTCTTTCACTCAGAAATTCTTAACAACGTTCTTCATCCATTAGCAATTATACCCACATCCTTTGTGTAATTTCCTTTATGATATTCGTGTGAGCTGCAACAAAACCTCTGCAGTAACAAGTCCTTCTTGCTACATGATACCTCACTAAGCTTCTCTCCTTTAAGCTCAGTCTTTTGGCATTTCTCTGGTTCTCTCCTCTGGAACCAATTGAGCACTCCTTGCTCTAGGTTGCTACAATCTTCTCACCTTCTTATGCCGTTGTCTTCAAAACCTATGCATGATATTGTTCTACCATTCTCCTGCACTTTGAATGGATTGTTCTCTATTTCCTTTGCATCTACAAATTCTACTACACTTTATCTCTGTGTGCCTACTATTTGTCAGATCTAAAATCCGATCTCCTCTTGCCTACATACACACCTTCAAAACATAACTATGTTCTAAGTTTTCTCAAAGAATTCTTACACATAGAATTTCCTTGTTCTGCTGTGACACCAAATGATGCAGCCTAAGCCACATATACCCCGATGGTGCAACCTAAGCCGCATATACCCATAGTATGCATATAAAATTGCATATCATATACATGTGTCCCAGGAATTCAAAAATTCCATACTTAGGGAACCTTCCATAAGTCAAGGTTTAAGTCTCCTTAAATAAACTCTATGCAGAAACACTCATTTAACTATCCACAGGTTTTGATTTTGGGTTATTCCCACCTCTGACACTTATCAACCATACCTTGGTCTTTATACTTTGGTTAAAACTCAAACCTAACCCATAATACATTAATCCCGCTTATTTCTATTATAATTTCTATATAATAGAAATATTTCACAATCCACACTTAAAACCTTACCTTTCCACCATTCTTCAAACCTTTGTACATATATCGAGGCTCTCCTTAGTGCGTTAAATCTCTGCCGTCCATCTCATTCTTCAATCTGATGGTTATCGCGTCACCCAATCGATAACTAGCTTTGTCGATCTCCATTGTTGATCTGTCTCATCCGATCCAACGACTATCGTGTCGTCTGCTTGCCAACTAGCCCAGACAATCTCCACTATTAATTGATCCCACTTGATCCAACGACTATCACGCAATCTCGCATGAAATCTTGCAAAACCGTTATCCAATCGAGAGCACATGAGAAAAGTAGTTTTCTCTCTCCATCTTATGCTATGTGTCAACTGCTAAAGGTAATCGCGTGAAATTTTGAAATACCACTTACCACCTTTAGGGCGCATGAGAAACTACTTACCACACTTTCGAGACCAGTCCATAATTTTGCACATTTTCCGTTTTTCTGTCGACACGTGACTTTAATCTCCACCATTCGTCTTCTTGACTTTATTTTGCGTGACTTAATCTTGGTTGTCTATCTCCCTTGCCCTCGTTCGTTGATCTGACTGATCCAACAGTTGTGCTTTGCTATTACATTCTTCTGTGATCACCGTGAAATAGTCTTCTCGCTTCTCTGTCTGTGTGTAAAACTGTGACACCCTTCTCTGAACTTCTTCTCTGATTCTGCACACTTGCAACCTATGTTACATAGAATTACTCTAATTCACACACAAACTATAATTCACATCACACGAACTCAGAAATCGAGTTATTTTTATTAATAAACAAACATTTACACAGGAATTTCTTCCTCGGCCCAATTTTCAACATTAGTGGCCTTTCCTTTCTGCTCGTAGGCTTACAGTTAAATTCTAACTCTAACTAATTGACTGACTGACTGACTCTGGCTCCTGACTGCCTGACTCTAAGCCTTTTTGGCTTACATTTATACAAAAGGTTCTGTTAACCAATTCGGGTTCAGATCCTTAATCTGCAGAACTAAATCCCGAATATCCTCTATGTCCACTTTTGACTCCACTAATCCCTAAGAATCCTCTCTAGTTCCACAAATCATGACACCACTTTCTAGTCTAAGACTTACAATTGATTTCTAACTCTCTCAATCCCCACTAATCACTCGTGTTCTCCTACATTCGAGAGCATTTATAAATATCCTCACAATATCTAATTAATGCCTATTCCAACCACTCAAAACATTAATAATTACATACATAGGAATCCAACTTCCTTGAAAACACAAGACCCCCTAAGTTAAATAGAATAAAACAAAATTCTTGAGCTGTATGCTCCTGCATCAGTATTAAATGTTTTACCTCAATATTTAAAGTGGTGCATGCATGTTTTAGTTGTTGGCTTTCAAGAGAATAATGGCATAAGGTCTAGTAATCAGATGTTGGGCTGGTATCACTGGAAGTTTGACCTCACATGGGTGAATTGAGCCCTATACATAAGCTGCAATTGTATATAAATAAGATCACTATGTGAATGTCTAATTTCCAGTTTTTAGAGTTTGTATTTATGCATTTCAGTTTTATGAGGAAAGGATTCCCAACAAATAAAGTTCCATGGAGATTTTCTAGTTTTATAGGTTCAATATATTTTTTACTCCATGCCTAATGGTGAAGGCTACTAGTCTACATGTTCTCAACACCTTGCCAGCAAGGCATTGTCCCCAATTGGAGCCAATGTTATTGCTTACTGCAAAATTGTTTGAATGGTGCCAAATGATGTCAAAAGAACGCAAACTAGCAGAGAAGATTGCAGTCATCTTCCAAGCCACATAAGGGATCAACACCTACATCAAACTCTCTCTATTATAAATTTCTTTGAAAAAGCTTTCCAACGACACGTGGAAGTCCAAAAATGGACTCCTGGATCAAAAGATATAGTATGCTGAAGTTTCAAGGATTAAAGCCTCAAGAAGGAAAGAGTATCGGAGGTCCATAATATCAACGATTGCAACATCAGAGTATCAGACATATCAGTGCATCACATATCGAAGGTCCAAAGATATCGATGATGACATATTGGAGGTTCAGAGATATTGGTGCATCGCAACATTGAAGTCAGGCAATCGCCGATCAGAGAATCAAAACTTCTGAACATGAGAACCTTTTAAAAAGTTGCAATATGGGTGAACCGTCGATAGTGTTAAAAACTGCTGGGAACGCCGATAAAGGATTAACAAAGGATTAAATCATAAAACCAAAGGTGGAAAGGCCCTTTTCTCTCTCCTCTAGCAAGACACGTGTTGGCATATGATTGGTCCTGATAAGCTATAGTGGCATATGACGTCAACATGATGTGGCAGTACGGAAGGACACATGGTAGGAATTTTTGGCATTTTGAGGGGGCCTAAGGGGACAAATATGGGTGACATGTGTCACCACTCATGAGGTGCCACGTGGAATGATGATGATATATTGGAGGTCGGTGTATCAGAGGTTGAGGATGTCGGCACTTTGTAGCACTTGATACTTGAAAAGGCTCTGATAAGGGGGCCCTGATATTGGGTTGGCACCACAATCACAAAGATTCAAAGAACCAAGGGCATTAAGCACTTAAAAAAGGAAAAATAACCCCGGATAGGATAAAAAATGCTCTAGCACCACAAGGATAAGTGGAAGGTCACAAACCTCAGTCCTATGGTGAGAAATGCAGGAAGGGCTAAGTAGAAGGTCATATAGGAGGTCGACAATCAGAATATTAAAATACTACACCATTGTGAAGATTGCAATATGGAATTTCTCCGATAAGCATGGTACAAAGAGTTAAAGGTGTATGGGTTGAAAATTGCAAGATTGAATGCGGGAACATAGGAGTTGGTATCAAGAGTAATCGTGATTATCAAAGATTGATGGGTCAAGGAAGCAAGGACCACGATCTGTAGGAAAGGGTGTTGGGTTTGCCTTGAAGTGGTACAAGCCATCTCTGTGCTCCAACACATGTCTTCAGTAAGATAAATGGAGGTATGGGACACATGAGGTAGTATGCAAGTCACCTAAGGATTAATTTCTCAGCATGGAGCTATACGCAGTCAGGCAATGAAATATTGTCAGGTTGATCTCTATTTTTGCACTATGACAAGAAACTGACAATTGATCGCTCCCAACTCCAGAAAATGTGGAATTCAAGTAGTTAAGGCGAAAATGACAGGTGAACCTGTTGAGTAAAAGAGGAGGAACATCATGGAAATGGTGTGGCCTTATCAGAGGCGATCACATGAATTTGCATGGATATATTTTTCTATGGTCATCATTCAGTTTGTCCATGTTTTGTTATTTTTTACTTTGTTTCAATTTAAATAAGCAATCAAATCTGTTGTAAACATTTTGGTAAGTAGAGCCATCACACGCCAAGACAGCTAATCGATCAAATAGCTGGAGCTCATCTGAGATATTTTGTAACTGTTGTTCAAAGCTCCCCTCTCCTTATAAATAGAGGGAAAAAACACTTAAACCTGATTCATAGTTTTTGGAAAGAAATCTTAGAAAGGGCCTTGTCCTGTTTTCATGAAGACAATGTTATGAATCTTGATTTATGTATGTTTCTTAGAATATTAATATGAGATTTTTGGTGATTCTAACCTATTGAATTGTTGTATGTTCATTTCCTTTATGTTTTCATATATGTTAAATATGCTTCTCAAATTTCATGTCACATAGCTGGTAGACATATTTCTCATTAGATACGGATTCATTTGGATCAAGTTATTGATTTAAGCAAAGTCTTTCAGTAGAAATCACATAAGAGAAATTTTTTGTCGACGCGTTTTGAACCAACAAGTTATTGATGAAAAATGCATGTATAAGATTCATTTCAATCAAGTTATTGATGGATAATGCATGTATTGATGTGGAAATTAAGTCTTTAAAAAGTGCTCCATGTATCTTAGCATTCCATAAAAATTCCCTTTCTCTCGTTTCTCTCTAAATCCAGATATATAGAATTCTTAAAGTTTAAGCTTTGTATGATGGATTTATCCTCTACTATCTTCTACCATTACACTCATCTTAACAAATAATTTGCTGCAAGATCTCAATCTCATTTGGCCACCACTGACTGAGGATAATTTCCTGTGTATTCTTGCATGTACGTTGGTTCATACATTATATCTTTATGAATGATTATGAATCAACTTTATTTGAATTACATGTAAAAAACTATGGTGCTATAAGTCTTTAAGATAAATTTGACAACACTAATTAAGATGTCCTAGGAACTGGTTTCCTATCAACTGAGAGGATGTATCTAGGAGTGATAATGGTATTTATTCTCTATTCTTTGATTAATGTAATATAGATCGTAAGGGGTTTTGAGTAGTTGATTTTCCCTAGATAAATCTATGTGTATGTGTGATGTTTCCTTTTGCATGTCTATGATTCTTGTTTTATATGGTGAATTAACTTCCACAAATCAATAGAGTAGCTTCATATCTTGTGATTTAGCAAATTTCATGAGCAATATTGAATCTACACATTAATTTTCTACATGGCATCAGAGCTAGAATCATTGTAGAGAATAGATTTTGAAGTTGTCATTGTGGGAGATTCGAGTTTGAATATCAGTGTTGCAAATGATGGGTCTCAAAATTAGACATAAATTAAGGCCCATCTGACCATCCTTTAGCACATTAAGCCTCTTTGTTTGCATTAGATGACATATTTTTAACTTTAATATGTTCATTAGGAAGGTTTATGGATATATGCATATTTGTGCCTAATATTATTTATTTTTTTAGAATATTATGAGAATATTGGGCAAATTATGAAGATTTGGGGGAGATAATCTAGGGACATGCTCCCTATTACAGGAGGATCAAGGTTGGATAGTAAATAAACAAAATATCATGAAATCATTGACAAATTCTGGAGCTCCAGTGACTGAGAAAATCTAGGAAGGTGTTCCCTGTCATTTAATGCAGATTCCTAGTATTGGGAACCAGATCCACTACTTGAGGGATTTTGGAGGGGAAAGCTTCCTCCTTTCAAGGAGAATTCTTCCTCGTAATTTTGTATAAGTACCAATTCGAATTTTTCTCTAAAGGGATGTATTTTTTAGTCTTCTTTTGGAGAAAACTTGTATTTTTGCAGCTCCACTTTCATTTCTAGCAGGGATGTACTTGGATTGATTCAAATAATGAAGTTTGGTGCCATTTTTAGCTTCTAAAGATTTTTATCCTTCATAGAACTCTGAGTATCCTTGGGCTTGGCCATCCTAGGAGCCTCAGAGCCCTTTTGATAGTTTACTTTTATTCTTTTCACTTCTTATTCACATGCATCTCTTATTCTTGTTTTTCCTATTTCTGCATTTAGTATTGATGATTTATTTTGGGTTAAATGGTTGAAGTGAGTTCTTTTGCACGGTATTTATAGAGTCACAAGCATGATTTAATCACTGGAACATCTTGTTAAGGTCATAGTCATCATTGAGCTACTTGGATTAGTTTACTTATTCACAAATCTAAAATTTCTGGAAATCCCTTGTAGCAAATAGTATTAATTTTCTGATATTTTTTAGGATGTGTTAATGAGATTCATTTGAATTGATTCAACTTGGATTACGTCATAAAAAAATTCAAATTAATAAAAAAATTACCCCATTGCATTTTCACTTGATTAGGTTAGGCATTTGATAGGTTAACTAGCTCACTAGTTGTCGAATTTCCCATTTTCATTTGATTTACTTGGTCATTCGGTGAGTTATCTCCTCCTATAGAAATCTTGTCTTCTCCTATAGAAAATTTGTCCCTTCATGTAGCAAACCTATAACACTAGTTTCATTCATCAGCTTTGATCCCCACTATAGCTATAAATTAGTATAGATGAATAATTACCTTCAACTATGATTTTATGATCAGGGGAAGCTCCTAAGCCACTCCAAACCTTCCTTTTATTCACTGCAAAAACATAGTAGGCTTAGTTTCTTTGTCACAAGTATGATGCAAGTAGATTACTGATTTACAAGTAAGTGTGGACTAGGTAGATTGTACATGCAATTATGATTGGTAGTTTGATGAATTATGAAAGATAAATAAATTTCTTTCTGCAAGTAGATTAACCTTTTCCTTTCATGAATTAGTTAGTTAGTAGTTACAAGTTGAGCAAATAGAATTTCCATTTCTTGCAAGTAGAGTAACAATTCCATTTTTTCAATCCGTTAAGGCTTTGATTTCATGAAATTCACTCCATTACATCATATCAACAAAAGAAGGACACATTGCACATTGTACATATAGTTCTGGTACCTCTTAAGTTTGTACAAACCCCACATTGATAATTAAAATTGGTAGCCTTGGGAGTTGCAACATTATTGGTTCAATACTGGGGATCATCACTTTTTAGCGCCATTGTCGAGGAGGTGTCAAAGTATGCAATGTTTTCTTCCCTAGTTGATTCATTTATTTTACTTCCTGCAAAAAAAAATTGCATTAGGCATATTTCATTTCAAAAACAGAAAATTGCATTGCACTAGCATTCTTGTTCAAAATTTTTTTTCTCCAACACCAACCCTCCACCCCCCCTCTATTTGATCACATGGTGTAATAAGAGCTACATCACCATCCGCTTTTGCAGGTAGAAGAAGAGGAGGTGACAGAGAAGGTAGAAAAAATGGATGGATATGATGACAATGAAGAAGATCTTATTGGATTTCCCATTCAAGACACTGATGTCAGTGTGCATATGAAGAACATCCCTTCATATTTCCTTCCCAACTTCCATGGTATGAGGTCAGAGGATCCAAAAACCTTTCTCTTTGAATTTGAAATTGTTTGTAGATCTTATGGCTACTTATTCAACACTAAAAAATTGAAATTGTTTCCGACAACCTTGAAGGATAAAGCTCTTAAATGGTTCACGAGTTTAGGGACTAATTCAATAAGATCATGGAATGATATGCAAAATATATTTCTAGAAAAATATAAAAATCATGATATTAAAGAAGAATTATTTAGAATGAATAAAAAAGAAGATGAGAGCCTTGAGGATTTAATAAAGAGGTTCATGTATGATGTTAAGAGGGTAAACCTACATCATTTAGGATCCGACACACTAAAAACCCTCTTACTTAGAACAATTAGGAATGAGTGGATTGATCTCCTTGATCTCATGAGTAGAGGTGATGTATACCAATTATCATTTGTAGAAATTTTTAAAACATGAAAACACATATCAAGAGTAAGGGTAAGAGTAAGTAAATCATCATCAAGATCGGTAAAGTCAAACTAAACTTGGAAATTTGTTTGATGACTTTAAAACAAAAGTTATTAGCAATCTAATCGACCAAGTAGAAATGTTAATAATGCAAGATGAGGAAAAAGAAGATGATGATATTATTGTCGTCCATGAAAAATCACATGATGTTAAATATTGCCCATCATTACGAAGGTTGAAGGAAGTTTACCAAGAGGAAAATGGAGCAAGTCAATCACCAAAGAAACTATGTTATGTAGCTCCAAGAGGACCATGGAAGCATAGTCAACCTAGTATGATGCAAGAACCTAATTCATAATTTCAAGGTTATACAATCCATCTCAAAGTAATTTGAACACACCCTTTCCTTGGCAACATTTGCCATTTCAACCCCAAAACTAATCTTGGAAACAAGGTTGTCAAGGACCTTATCGGAGAAATACACAATATCCTGAATATTTTCCTCAATATCCTCCATACCCAACTCCATGTTATCCCTACCATCCACCTCCACCACAACCATAACCCCAACCACATCCATCTCAAAGATCCACTCCCACTCAACTACCTGTACCACCATTCCCAAACCCACACAAGGAAGTAGCTCATCCCACTTACAATGTTGAGGTACAACACTTCCAAATATATTCTCTTGATATAAATGGTATTCATCTTAGCTTACGAAGAGTATTGCAAAAAATATATTCTCTTGATGTCATTGAAGTAAAACATTCATAAAAAGAAGATTCAAATGAGAATACCAAATAATCATGGGATGCACTTGATGAAGAACAAACATTAGAGTCAAAGATTGAGGAAGTTACATCATATTCACCATTAGATCCTTTATGTGTTCAAGAGAATAATCAACACAAAGAAGAAGATCTGAATTTCATGGAAGAAGAAGGCATCCAAGATTATCCAAATCAACAAGTGGACCAGGGACATCACAACTATATTGAAATGTGGTTCCAGAAAATTGTTAAGTTGCGACAACGCACTCTTCTTCAACAATTTTTGATCTCATCTCAGTCAAAGAAGTTGGTATCTCACATTCAGGTACATGTCAAGGCATATGTTTTGAGCCTACCCATGATTTTATCTATCATCCCGTTATGCAAGTGGTTCCATTGGAAGTATTCTACACTTGAAAATGGTTTTTTTTTTCAAGTAGAGTAGGATAAAAAAAAATAAAAAATAAAAAAATAAGAGGAAAAATAAAATCATAGGTGAAAACCTCCTTTGAGGAACCTGAGAATGGCTCATTGATTAAAAACCTCCATAAGGCAATCAATGGGTTGGAAAAAGAGAAAAAAGAGAAAAAGAAGAAGAAGAAGATCCTAGGTGAAAACCTCCTTTGAGGTGCTTAGGTAGACCTACTAGTGAAAACCTCATTAAGGACACTAGTAGGTCTAAAAAAAAAACATGAAAAGAATGAAAAAAATTATTTGTTCCATGTATCTTTCTTTAATGAATGCAAATGCTCTACAACCTTTGCAAGCAACAAAAACAAGTTAGCACCAAAAACAAAAGTTGGTAAAAAATCTAGTCAAAGGAAGTCAAACTTGGACTTTCTCCTCCTTTGCTTAGATGCTACAATAGGAACAAGGCCATGCCAATCCATCATCCTCATCCATTTCCAACATCCACCCATCATTTCCAAGCCTTTCCCATTCATTTTCCTCGATGTCCTAAAATGCTACAGAAGGGCTTTGTTTTGCTACAGGAGACCAACTTACACAGAGAAGAAATTTGCTTTTATCATATCTTTAAAACCATGCATCCATTTTATGATTTTTTCATGAGGAGATGCATATGGATGATGGTAACATTCTCAAGCAATTTCAACAAATTCTAGTGCACACTTTTCAAGAAATCGACGTCGATCACCTACAACCATTTTTAAATTTTCTCAATATTCGTGCATCAATTTGCCAAGATGTTTTATGGGGAAGTGCATAAGGATGATGGATACATGCTCAAAAACTTTCAAGTCAATCCAGTCTACCATTTGATAGATATGGATAAAACAATTTTGCTACATGAGGTTGTCCTGAAATGCTACAGGAGGGACCATAATTGCTACAAGAGTAAGATCTGAGTGAAGAAAGAGGTCAAAAGGTCATGCGTTCTTTAAGGAAGGTTGATAGAGGTCCTCCAATGATTCACTTATCACCCATCCAACACCTATCCATTCCATTTCACCAAAACTTGCTCAAAATTTCCACTTTGTCCTACCTCAAAAAAGAATAGAGAAAAACCACTAAAGCCATTGTTTTCTATTTTTCCAATGTCTACTCTACTCTCTCATGACTCCAACCCTATCCTCATGGATTTTCATCATTACACTCAACACCATAATGCAATATAAAGACTTCAACGGATGATTAAAAGGTCACTACAGGAAGAAAACTCCTCTTGTAGCAACCTCTGTAGTCACAATAGAAATCTTAGAGATATTTTTTTTCCACCAACAGAAGCATGATGAAGCCATGTGTGAAATCAGGAATGGACACATCATCCTTGGGAAGGAATTCCACCACCAACATCTTCCTAGAGATCAGAGAGGTACCTACACAGACAACAAAGCTATCAATCAAGGTATAATCAAGTTCTGAAGATATGCACCATGATATCATGATGTATATGACCCAACAACAACATGTAATCACCTCCAGCAATCTGATCCATAGGTAGGCACAAGTATGCAATATTATTTACCTCTTCTCTTGAGTGTGTTATGGTTAGAAATTTGTTGTCAATGCATAAGAGATAAGGTTTTATAATCTAAGGATGAGTCAACAGTCTCGACCACCCTCAACTAGTTAAGTGCAACTAACTCCCTCACTCATGCATCATGGAAAATCCAAATTAAGAAGGGTAATGATTGCAAGAAGTGGGGACAATAGTTCAAAGTGCTCCGAGCCCTTGCCATAAAGGGAATATTACGTACTAGGCTCGACTTCATTTTCACCATTGCTCATTTCTAAAAAATAGTTGTAGGAAGGACGATCTAGTAGCCTTGGTCCACTTGGCTACCGTCCGCCCGGGAAAAAAACCAATTTATCTATCTATAGACTACTTAGGGTGCCATCGAGGTGTTTCAAACTCTGTTTGTAGGTGCTACAGGAGGAAGCTACATGAAGTTTTGAATGGCTACAGGAGGGCTGAGAAGAAGCTACCAGAGGAATTGAAGGGTGAAAGAGGGCCATAGTGACCTGAAATTGTCTTCAAACCCTCATGCACATCCCTAATTATTTTGAAAAAGAGGAAATGGCTTACTCCCTCCTTGATTTCCATACAGTTGCATGAGAAATTCTGCCTGAAGTTGGTAGCCTATAATAGACAATTGAGAAATAGGTCTTTTTGGAAATTACTATGTGTAAAGGAAAGATAACAAAGAAAAAAGATTTGTTTGATATAAATTCTAGCATCCTTCTCCCTTGCTGATAAAAAGGAAGTTAATAATGTTTCTACCACTGAGACTGATCTAAGAAAAAAAACTAAAAATACACCCAAGTAGCCTCAAGAAGAAGAATTAGGAGAAATAAGGGGAGGTTTCAGCCAAAGGGGAAGTAACTTTTGACATCCATGAGAAGGCCAACCAGTAGAGCAGCCCTAGCTAAGCATCTCAAAGCACAAATTGCCATGCTATAGGAGAAAACAACGCTGCTATAGGAGACAGAGTAGGTGCTACAAGAGACAGTCTGCCTGCAGTATTTTCCCAAGAGGAAAAAATTGGCCCTATCTTGAGAATTATTGGCCACAAAACCCTAGAAATTTGAACGAGTCTACAAGGAAGGGGTAATTACTTGATCTATCAACTCTTGCAAACAATTTGTTTTGAATTTTTCAAAATTCTTCCACTTAAACATCCTGCAGCGAACCATGTATATATATATATATATATATATATATTATAATATATATATATATATATATATATAATATATATATAATATATTATATTTATATATAATATATATATATATATATTCATGGAGTTTTATTGTGAGTATGAGAATTACGATAAGAGAATATAATTATTTTGAAATTGGAATACCTCACTCATCAACAAGAAGCACTCCTCCTCCTCTTGCCATAAGTTAAAATCCTAAATGATCTGAAATTGATAATCAGCAACTGGGCTCCCTTACACAAACCTTGAGAACACATGGACAATTTTTTTTGACGTGGATAGAAAATATTTTCTGGACTTGAAGAGACAATCAGGAATGGCTCCACAGAAGAAGAAGAGGGTGGAAAATAAAAATAAAAGGTTGAAACATAATAAAAAGTGTGTAGAAAATCAAAACAAA
Organism: Pinus taeda; assembly: GCA_000404065.3. Classification (NCBI taxonomy): domain Eukaryota; kingdom Viridiplantae; phylum Streptophyta; class Pinopsida; order Pinales; family Pinaceae; genus Pinus; species Pinus taeda. The sequence continues at coordinate 94,561 of APFE030524712.1, forward strand.
GGATAAAAGAAGAATAAGAAGCAAATTGAAGAGATAAAATCCCTCCAATCCAAAAGAAAGGAGCCCCAAGCCTCTCATAAGAAGTCAAGCACCAGGGGAGCCATGAATAAACAACTAAAAGAAGAATACACCCTACTACAGGAAGCTAGAAAGCTGCCACAGGAAGGCATACATTTGTTATAGGAAAACATAAAGTTGCTACAGGAAGGCATAAATTTGCTACAGGAAAGCAGAAAGTTGCTACAAGAAATTTGATCCATGTGGATATTGGTGGCCACCCACCTATCCCACCTAGACCTCCAGTCAGTTTCATTTGTTTACTTGTTTATTTCACTGTTTTATATTTTTAGTAGTTTTTCAAGTCTTGAACTTTTAGAGCAGTTTTGACAATCTAAACGACATTTTTTGAGGTCCACAATAGGCCCATAGCCATAGGAAAGGGTCTGTGGAAAAAATTGTAGTACTTGGAGAGAATTTTCCAACAAGGTATCATATGCACCAAATGGAGATAATATGACCAAGTTATGACCCCGGGAAGTTGGCTGCCCAACTAACCCCAACGGGGCCCACAAACTCTCGGAATTACATCTCTTGGGGTTAGGATTTTGGTTGTTTAGGGTTTTCTCGTGTTTTCCAATAATAAATAGGCCCTTAAGCCTGATTGTAACATAGTTCAGAGGCATGTAGCTACCACATCTCTTCTCAGAGATAAGGTACCATCACCTAAGCTAGTCTTATTTCCATTTTGTTTGCAAGCATATTTAAATAGGTGATATTAATGAAATGAAGTGTTATTTATGTTGCATCTGTGTGCTTATGGTTATATCTGTAATTTGTTGTGTTCTTGTTTAAATCAGATCAGTGGTATCAGAGCAGTCTACTCATTCTCTGTTTTTCTTTGCATGTCCCCAATGAGGTCCGGATATAAGGAGTTAGGGCTTGAATTGGTCGAACCTTTGCAAGCCCAGCGACACAAATCTCAATGGAATCCCATGGAAAAATAAAAGAAAGATGAGAGGGAAAGAGATCCTATAAAAATCTCACTTGAAGAAGCTCTCGAGTTACAAAGGAACATGATGATGGAAAACTTTGCCTAGATCCTTCAGTGGCTACCCAGGGGCAACACATCTACTTCCAACAACTATTTTGGAAGCGCCACACCCTTTAAGGTACAAGTTAGATTTGACATTCACATATTTGAGGGTAAGATAGATGCTAGCGTCATAGATAAATGGTTTAATATGATAGAAGGATATTTTTTTTGTTCGTGATTTTTCCATCCAGGAAAATATTACTTTTTCACTTCTCAAAGCCACCTTGCACGTCAAGGACTGTTGCGAAACCTACTACGAGCAGAAGGATGTAAGTATACCCTCACTATTTTCAGCGACACCCACTTTGTATCCGCTCTGGGATGCCATCAAGGAGCATTACTACCCTTTAGGGAGCTATGAGGATAAATGCAACAAGGAAGGGATGAAGACGTGCCAAAGTTTACCAATGTTTGTCATACCCTTGGCATGAAGTTGGGTATCAAGGATTGTGAGAAACATTTTGTACTCAAGTACCATGACTGCCTACACAGGTATATCCGGGATGAGATGGAGTTCCTGGACATCTCCTCACTTGGCATGATGTACCGATACACTGTCAAGATTGAGCAGAAGCTTAAACATAGAAATAGAGACTTTGGATCTGTGAATCCGAAGCAAGGGAAAGGCACCCCCAAACCACTGAGTAAAGGGAAAATCCAAGGCGGGGTGACCCAGGATAACCCACCGAAGCTGCAAGCCAAAAAATATCCACAAAGACAAAGAAGGACATGGGAAAGTGATGTGAGTTCCATAAGAGCTACACTCACAACACAAGTGAGTGTCAGGCCAAGCAGTCACTAGTGGCCGAGCTAAATGCTTATCAGTCTGACGCATGTTATGACTCTGAGTCAGAACCTGATAACGGGAATGACAAAGGGAAGCAGATCATTGACCCGGAGCCCAGTTCCACTATGGCCACCACCAAGATCCATAACATTCAGCCTGAAGATCTAGAAGAGGGGGAGTGCCTATTCCATTCACAGATGTGGGTGAAGGGTTCTCCGCTGCAGTTCATTGTTGATAGTGGGAGCCAAAAGAACCCCATTTCATCAAAGGTCATGAAGTGGCTAGGTCTTTTGACTATAATATATCTGTAGCTATACACAATCGGGTGGCTCCACCAAGGACGAGAACTCCACATCAGCCAGCAGTGTCACCTTCCCTATAACATCAAGCCCTTCATGGATGAGGTATTGTGTGATGTTGCTCCTCTTGAAGTTTGTGATGTATTATTAGGAAAACCATACTTATGGAAGTGACAAGCTGTATATGAGACTAAACCTTGCTCTGTTATTATTTCTTTGGGTACTAAGTTATACAAGATACCATAGGTAGCCCCACCTACCACCATCTCTTTGATCTCTACGAAGCAATGCAGTAAGGTCATCTCCTAGACTGGGAAATTTGTTTTCTTTTTTATTCACTCTCAAAGTAAGGGGAAGGTCGTAGCCACATCCATGGACCTCAGGAAGGGTTATTGCAAGTAGCGGAAGCAGGTGGATGCGATTGTGGAAGATTACAGGGACATCTTCTCCTCAGCCACAGGGGTACCCTTGCATTGTCAAGTCAAACATTCAATTGATTTGACTCCCGGAGCACCTCTACCCAAAGGGTTGATATATCGTCGCTCCATTCTAGAAAATGAAGATATCAAGCGGCAAATCTAGGAGTTGCTGCAAAAAGGGCACATCCGACCAAGTTCCTCGCCTTGTGGGAGCCCATTGTACTGGTACAAAAGAAGAACAGAACCTGGAGGTTCTACATTGATTATCAAGCATTAAACAAAATCACTATCAGGAAAAAGTATCCAATCCCACGAATTGATGACCTGCTGGACCAACTCAAGGGGGCCAAGTATTTCAGCAGATCGATATGAAGTATGGTTATCACCAAGTTCTAATAAAGCCCATAGATGTATGGAAGACTACCTTTAAATCCAAGGAAGGCCTTTTTGAATGGTTGGTTATGCCCTTCGGGTTGAAAAATGCCCCTACTACTTTTATGAGACTAATGCATGACATTTTGTGGCCCTTCACCAACTTGTTCATGGTGTTTTATCTAGATGTCATCCTCATCTTCAACAAGAGTTGGGAAGAACACTTGCAACACATTCGGCAGGTCCTTCAAACCCTTCGGCAACACAAACTGTGTGCCAACTTGGAGAAATACACCTTTGGCATGAGTCGGGTCCAATACTTGGGTTAAATAATAGATGAGCATGGCATGCATGTGGATCTGACCAATATCCAATTCATTCAGGATTGACCAACCTTGACCATTCTAAGGGAGCTTCACAAATTTTTGGGCCTTGCAAATTTTTATCAGAGGTTCGTGTTGGGATTCTCCCATATCACTTGGCCTTTGATTTATATTACTAAGGACAAGGAGAAATCAAATTTTTCTGGGTCAGAGTCCCAACAGAAGATGTTCATTGAGTTAAAGTGATGCCTATGCTCTGCACCGTTACTCACACTACCAAACCTGTAACAACCATTTGAAATTGATACAGACGCCTCAGAATATTCTATTGGTGAAGTCCTCACCCAACACGATCATCCAATGGCCTATCATAGTGAGACACTTTCTGATATAGTTCGGAAGTACCCCATCTATGATAAATAAATGTATTCCATTATGCAGGCTTGCTGACAGTGGAAGCACTGCATTTTGGAGAAGGAGACGGTCATCCACACCAATCACCGACCTCTTCAATTTATGCAGATGCAGGGGAAGTTGTAGAACAATCGTCATCATAAGTGGTCTACATATATGCAACAATTCCACTTGAACATTAAATACAAAAAGAGTAGCACCAATCATGTTGTAAACTACCTCAGTCAGCCCCCAATTGGAGCACTAACTACTATTCTCAACTCTTGTGGTCATGAGACCTATGGAAGGCCAAAACTATACATAAATGATCCAGAGTTCACCTCCACATACTAGATGCTAGTACATGGGAAGAAAGTTCATGTTTTCCACCTCTAGGATGCATTATTATGCTACTTGGGCCACATTTGTGTTCCTTCAAGCTAGCATGCCAAACTAATTTGGGAGGCACACTACAATCAGATCACATGACACTTTGGGGTGGAGAAAGCTGTGGTTATACTACCAAAGTACTTCTATTGGCCCAAAATTTGATTGGATGTTGAGAAATATATCAGATACCGCACTGCCTATGCCATTGCCAAGCCATCCATCAAGAAACAAGGCATGTACACTCCTCTACCTACTCCTAGCCAACCGTGGGAATCCATCTCCATGGACTATATGTTTGGCCTCCCTTCTACCAATCATGGTAATGACTGTGTATTTGTGGTCATGGATAGATTTTCTAAGCTATATTGGCAGCTTGCAAGAAGAGTATCACAACAAAGGACACTGCTAAACTCTTCTTTGAACAAGTATGGGTACATTTTTGGATCCAACATACCATTATATCAGATCGGGATAACAGGTTCCTGAGCACATTCTGGTCAAGCCTCTCTAACACTATTGGACACCAAGCTGACCAAGTTGACTGCCTTCCATCCCTAAATTGATGGCCAGATGGAGGTCGTCAATAGGATGATAGTGCACATACTCGGCATGTACAACTCCAAGCATCCTTGAACCTGGGATGAGAGTCTTCGATATGTGTAGCACATTCATAATTGATCTCTCCATAGCTCGACTGGTTGCAGTCCCTTTAAAGTGGGTTTAGGATTTCAACCATTATGTCTGATTGATGTTGCCATGCCTCATGCGACTACATAGACAAAATCCACACATGTATCATTCGAGGCGGATAAAGCGACCAGATTTATTGAACGCATCCAACACATCCGCTAGTAGGTTCACAACATCCTGGAGAAGTCAAATGCTAAGTACAAGCAGCGATATGATCAACATCAGGTTCCACACAAGTTTAAGGTGGGTGACAAAGTCTGCTTGCATTTACAGAAAGAACACCTTATCAGAGCCCATCAGAAGCTTAGAACACTCTGATATGGTACTTACACCATTACCATGTTGGGTATACGACCAAAGTCCCACATTGACTAGAAGTGGGGAGGATCATGGGTATATAAGGATGGAAAAATATCTCCATTGGTATGAGGCATTTTGGGGTAAACCCAAAAACAAATCCATGAGGGCTTAGGCCCAAAGTGGACAATATCATACCATTGTGGAGATATGTGGTGTCCAGAGTCCTTACAAGTGGTATCAGAGCCAAGTTCCCAAGTTAGCCAAGTGGATGAATCCTCAGAATGCCGAACGAAGGTGGTGGGCACCGGTAATATCACGATGGGATCAGTGGATGAGCTCGGTTAGATAGGAAGTGTGCTCCAGATTCTTCATGGACGTTTCTTGGTCCCAACACGGTGAAGAGGAGTTGACCTAGGATAGAGAAAGCTCTCTAGGCAGGTGGTGCTCCATGTAAGGCGTGTGCTTCCAATGGATTGGAGCGGAGAATCCTAGTTGGTAGAGAGTCGACGGATGGATAATCGTTTGAGGGGAGGCTCGATGGTCCTTTTTTCGAGGGGAGGATTGTTGGGTATACGACCAAAGTCCCACATTGACTAGAAGTGGGAGGATCATGGGTATATAAGGATGGACACATATCTCCATTGGTATGAGGCCTTTTGGGGTAAGTCCAAAAGCAAATCCATGAGGGCTTAGGCCCAAAGTGGACAATATCATACCATTGTGGAGATATGTGGTGTCCAGAATCCTTACATTACAGGAAGAGTTGATTTAAATAAGCTAGGAGGTGTATTAAGGTCCATATAGTTACCCAATGATGAGGCTTATAAGCTTCTCTCTTGGAAAACCAATATTCTGAGCCCTTGGTTTGATATCATAAAATGTTTATATAGGGCTTCACATAGAGAGCCCATTAGAAAATATTCTTTCCTGATTTGTCAGTGAATCATCATAACAAAAAAATTAGTGTGCTCATTGACGCAACTGTACAAACTGAATTCTAACTAACGAACATAGTTTCTTTTGAAATAAGTATTTACATAAACAAAAAATCAAAGTGTCACGACTGACATGATCAACAACATCCTTAGTCATGATAAGCTGGTTCTGGAGCTAGCATCTCTGGGTTGATGATCTGAAGCACAAGAGGATTTACAAACTTCTCACACCTTTTCCATAATGTTGGAGCTGGTATAGGAGCGTGGAAGAATCGTTGTTATGATTTATTGAGATTCACGACCCCTGTATAGTCCAACCTAGGGAAGAACAAGGTCTTTATCAACCCTAACAACTAGAACTCCTTTATGAGATAGTTAACCAATGTTTTACCTTTCAGGGTGACAATATTCTCATGGGAGGAATTTGCCTTGTTCTTGGCATCCACTAACATCTGATTGTATTGTGTCCATGGGATTAGCATTCTCACAAGATCCCAATAGCTAGGCAACCCTGCCCTGACTCTTTCATCAAAATCAACATGGAAAGAATCCACATCTTTCTGTACCACCATTAGGCATTCCTCAACTTTGACTCTGGCCTCCTGCTTCTGAATAAATTTGGAGATCTCCATGATAACAGACACTCTATCTACTACATCAATTGGCCTCAACTCACTTAGTGGCCTTTCATTCACAAACTAGATGGACTTCTTCGAAATATGGGAGTTCTTTTCCCCATCTACTTTGGTTGCAAGGATGAAAAACTCATAATCCTTGATCACAATTTTTTAATTCATCAATCAAAGTTATGTACTCCTATTTTCTTTTCATTTATGCTATGATTTCATCCTAGATAAGTTGTTTGGCGTGCAAGAGAGACATATTTCCTTTCAACTTACCTTTTAGCTCAGTAATCTCTTATTTTGTTGCCTGTAAGTTCTTACCAATTATGTCTGTGTTGGTCCTCACTATCTCAACAATGTAAACTTTGAAATGAGAATTGTAAACTTAAAATGGGAACTTTGCCAAAAAAACGCCGAAAAAACATTAAAAAAGAGTGCTAAAAATGAAAAGTGTGTATACTGGAACGATGGTTTTTTTTTAGGGTCAATTTTGAACATGTTTTAAAAATGGCAGTGAAAATGATTGTTTCATGCAAAAATTTTGCAGAAAACACCCTGAAAATGAAAAATGTTGATACTGGAACGATGGTTTTCTTTTTAGGGTTAATTTTCAACATTATTAAAAAATTTGAGTAAAATTGAATTTTTATGTGCAAAAAAACAGTGGTTTTTGAGGAAAAAAACACACTAATGTTTTTGGAAGAATAAATTTTTTCTTTCCTAAGTATAATTTCAACATTTTTTAGTAATGACGATAAAGATTAAGTAATGGGATCTGAAACACATTAAAATTATATTAATTTTCATCCATGTTGTTAAACATATAATAACATCACACTAAAGATCGCTAAAATTCTAATTGTTTTCAACCATAACATTAAAGATACAAAAAAAATTTGCAAAATTTTCAACCATAAAATTAAAAAACCATGACATTATGAACAAATTACATAACTAAACTAATTAAAATGTCATTATTTGTAGATTGAATGAAACATACATTATATCTCTAATTTATTGTTACATTGTAGATATTCTAAACAATAAAAGTCATCATAATTAAAACATATAATCCAACAACAACAAAAAATGACTCATAACTTCTGATTTAACACCAAATGGAAATAAAATTTTTTATTTCAAGATACAATGCAAACATCAATTATATAAACTGTCTTAGACAACTATTCAAAATCACTCATATTTTCTTGCACACCATCATAATTCAAATCTTCATATGAATGACTAGATGCAAACGAAGATGTTCCATGTTCTTGTCTTTCATCAACTAATGCCCCATCTGAGTCCACATGCATGCCCACCATTTCAGGTTTCAAAATTCTTTTATATCTATGACTAGTTTCAGTAGATTCCCATCTCAACATTGTTCCTTCTAGTAACAACCTTTTTAGAATCTCTATTGTCTTGAAGCGAAGAGTTCCTCTCTTTATTAAATTGAAGTCATAAACAAGTATGTCAACATCCTCCAATTTTAAGAGGTCTGTGCGGCAACGATTTATATTTGTACCCTTTGTTTTTCTCTTTCCGCCATTTTTTTTATCAACTACCATCTCTAGCTTATACACACCATTGAATGGGTGTGTATTTGTGGCATACCAATGTAGTTCAACACTTGTAACATCTTCATTTTCTGTAAATACCTTTATAACCTTAGCAACCCAAAATGGATAGTCATTGGGATCTCCATCTGCTAGCACTGTGATCATGCAACCCTCCTTAATATCATGTACGGAACCCCTATAAAGGTCTTCCATGGCTTCACGTTGTGCATGAGATCTTATGGAACCAGTATATATCTCTCTTTCCTCTGCTTGTGAAGAATTAATAATACCTTGAGATTGTTGTTGTTCAATAATGTTTCCTTCCTCATGTTCATTTGACACATTTTGCGGACAAATAAATGGATTTTTCAAATGTATATCTTCCTTTCTTGTTCTTGAAATGATATCACTTTGATTATTGAAAAATGACTCTCACGAAACTGAATCATCAATGTCAAAGTACTAAGATGTATATCTAATATATTTTTTAATTTCTTCTAGGAAATCAGAATAATTTATATCTCTACTCTATTTGCGTGCATTATGAGCTTCAGCGACTGATTGTAATAACAATATATTTGATGCAAATATTGGATGATCTAGAATGAACTTCAAAAATTCCAAACCTGATGACGATGCTCATTCTGTAGTAGTTGAATACTTCTTGCCCCATATTAGTGTTTTCTCATCAATGTTTTTGATATGAAATTGATGTTGGAAGCTAATCTCTTTAAGTTGTTCAATGCATTTCTCCTCACCATGCGATCCCAAAATAAACCTTCGCATGTCAACAATTTCTTCCAACACATCAAAAGTAGGCTCTGACATGTATGATTTCTTAATACATTCAATTAATGATGGAAAGCTCCCAAATTCCTTCCTCCTCAATGTGACTGAAAAATGACTAAACATCTGATCAATATGGTAATCAGTGTATCGAAAAAGAAGGAAACCAACCTTTACCTTTTGAAAAATTCTCAATTCAAAAAGAATGTTTAGATATCCAAAAACAACCTAATTTTTGTTTTCACTACAAATGTTGTCCAATTGTAGATACAAAACTTCAGGAATATTACCAGACCAATGAGAAAGCACATCATGAATTATAGTTATTGTCATATTTTCATCATGATGAATATTTGGAGCTGTGAAGTATACCCTTGGAAAAATTTTCTCACTGAAGACCATACAACCAACCAAGTGATGCTAAATAAAATTTTCCTCCTATAAATTTTTGGGTGTGTAATAAAAATGTGATAAAACTATTTTCTTCTCGTCCATACCATCAATTATCAAACCCAAATATTTATTCGGATTATCATAACACTTATTGTGATGCTTGTACAGTTTTTTCCTTTCACTTGTTTGTTGTTCGCGATGCTTCTAAAGTTATTTGACAATGGAATCTACACAACATAAAAGAAAGTCATTATGAAATACATTGTCATAGTTGATGACTATACAATTTTAAAAGTTAAAGTTATGAATGCTTACCTCTTTCTGACCCTTCACATTTATCCCTTTTTTATTTAAGAGAAGCACATGTACTACAAATCCCCATCCTTGTCTTCTTAGGAATACGGGCATCATTGAATTCTTTCTTCCATACCTTCACAAAATATTGATATCTAATAAATCGACCATGTCCCTCAACACCTTCTGCATATTCTTTATATAAGTTGTAGATTTATTGCCTTGAAAAATTATCTGGAATATGTATTGTCTCTCTACTTAGCATACTTTCTCCATGCTTTGAAAAGAAAACTTTCATCCATGACATTGCAGTATTTGATAATGGCCCAAACTGTCGTTTATGATGTACTTTTGAATAAAATGTGGGATCCTTTTCCAAATTTTCTTAGATTCTTGAGAGATGAAAATTACCCATCGAATGAAACATTTCGAGAGCCTTTCTATAGATAAATAAAGACCCAATATGTTAATCATAGCATGACAATGTAGATTGCATGCACCCAACTAAATATGAATTTTGCATGGTTTTATTCATTCACAAACATCTCTTCCTTTTCTCTAATGCAAATTTGAAATCCATATGTTTCAAGCAATCTTTTTGACAACATTCACTTGAAATGAGAGTGCTGATAGAGCTTCTTCTCGTCAGATATTCTACTCTACCAGTTTGTATAACTAGAACATCTTGGATTTGTACGAAAAGGTCTTCTCCTACTCCTCGATACAATATTTTCTAGAAACATATCCATCATTGGATCATCATTTCTATAAGCATTTTCATCATCATTATGAGTGATCTGATAATGAGATCTTACATCAATATTAAGGTGTTATAGACTCATGTGTAGGAATGCCTATATTATTTAGTGCAATGGATCGAAAAGATTGCAAATAATACAGACATTTAACAATTGGAAAACATAACAATTCAACACATCAACACAATAAATAATTAAGGAGTTCACTAGACTTCCTAGCTACATCTCCTGGTCCAAGATTTTAGTGTCGACCTCTATATTATGTCTTCAAGAGCATATGATTACAAGTGTGAGATCGAATAGAGTCTCAACAAAACAGTGATAAAACACAAGGATTCCCTCGAAATCCTCAAGTCTACAAGAGTACACAGCTGCTCCCTCTTGCTCTTTGTCTTCTTCTTTCTGTTTCACTCTCTTCTACCTCTTTTAGCTGCCATATAGTGGTTTTTAAGCTTCTCAGCCCTATTTGTTCACCTCCCTTTTTGGTGTGGACACTTTTTGTTAAAAATGCTTAAGGCACAAGAACAATTTCTTTTAGAGATGGAAGGATCAGCGGGCTCGGTGAAATCGACCATTCGGTCTTCCTCCGCACAATACCCCAATATAACACATATTTGGTCTTTATACGATAACTATCTGTGTATGTATGTATGAATCTTTCTGAAATGTGTTGTTCGTTTAACCATCACTTTGGATTGCTTGCTAACTTGCCTTCCATGTTGTGATGCATCTTCGCTCATGTGTTCCCTTCGAAGCCATGTACTATTAAAAGTTTTCAACGGGCGCACTCATCTCAACCCCTGTGTGTTAGAACCTCTCATGCACCTTCCTTGGCTCACTACAACTATCACACCCTTGCTACCAATAGATTTATCCTACTTGCCTCTGTGCAAAATCGCAATCGAGGCATTACTGTACAATCCACTGCTGGGACTTCTACACCAAACGATCTGAGGTCTAATTGAAACTTCTTACCAGAGAGATCCCCTTACATGTTGGCAGGTCGAGCACCGTCAACACCTTGTTATTTTTTTATTTGGTTTTATCTCATAAAATTATGGAATCCAATGAATTTATTCTTACAATTGTATTGTGTGATTACATCAACCAATACGTAATTCAAATCTAATGAATTTATTCTTATGATTGTATTTCAAAATTTTATAGAGATAATAAACAATGGCCCTTTGCTTATTAGTGATTTATTTCTAGTATTCATGGAATATGAATGAGTTATTATTAACATATTACTTGTTTTCAATATTTATCAACGTATTTTGAATATTATAAACATATTACTTGCTTTCAATATTTATTGGCATATTTGGAATATTATGAGAGGGTCATTTTAATCTTGGCTCAATGTATATAATTGGATTTTATGGTGAGAAAATTTTGATGTCTTATCCTTCCATGCATATGTCTATGTCACACATTCGAATATCTCTTCTATTGTTTTATTGCAATGCTAGGTGAAAATTTGCCTACTTTTCACGCTTAAGGTTAGAAACAATGAAAAATAATGGTTTTTTTTAATAGTTTATATATATTTATGTGGACAAAATATTTTATTTAATTTTCTTTTATCCTTATTAACATTAAATAATATAATTGTTAA
>APFE030524712.1:111801-144922 GCA_000404065.3 Pinus taeda
ATATAAATATTAATCGAGAGCCTTTTATTGTAGAAACACAAACAAAATAACATAAGTGACCATAGACTTCCTAAGCTAGCTGTAAGTTCCAGCCAAAATCACTTAAGGCTCAAACGAGGTTGGTATAAAGACACTGACCATGGTTAAACCATTAGGAGATCTACGATAATGTTGCATTGCAAAACATTAATAACATTAAAAATATTGTTACTTCTAAGTTCAAAGAAAAAATATGGTGTGAGAAAGATTTAGGAGCTAAAAGAAAATTAAGATATTATAAGGAGGTCATCAACTCCACCCTAGAAGATCATAAGTATCTTTCTGTCTTAACTAGCTCACAGAAGAAAATTAATATAGCCAAGATTATAACTAACTCTCATGAGCACCATAGTGAAATAATTCGTTCGTGATTTCCTATATCATAAAATAATATTTTATTCTAGCTCAAAAAAGAAAATTAATATAGCCAAAATTTAAATGAACTATCATGAGCTCCATAGTAAAACAAGACATTGGTCAGTTCCTAAATCATAAAATAATATTTTATACTGAAAAAATATATATTTTTATAAAAAACTAAATACATTGTGTGATTACATTAACCCATAAGGAATCCCAAGCACATTGGTCCTTTACTTATTAGCGTATTTCTAGCATTCATGAACAATACATTCACGGCATGAGAATGAATTTCTATAATCACGTCACTTGTTTTCAATATTTACTAAGATACTTTGAATATTATGAGAGGGTTATTTTAATACAAAATCAATGAATATAAATGAATTTTATGGTGGGATTTTTGTTTATTTGTATTTCAATTAAGCTGAAATTTATTAATGTTATTGAATTTTTGTATATCTATATATATATTACTCATTCTTTTATATATGTATAATTTTTTATTATTTTTTAAATATATAAATAATTAATTTTAATTTATGGAAAATTCTGACTATATCACATTAGTGTATTTAGAGTTTTTTCCATGGTTTTTTTATGTAATAAAATTTTTAAAAATAAGTGTTATTAAAAAAAAAATTACATAATTTATTTAATATATGTTGCGAAAAAAAATCCAATAATTTATTTTAATCTCTATTTATATTAAATGAAATTTATACCATTACACATGAAAAATACATTTTTAATATTTAATTCAAAGTTTAAAACTAGCAATAATGTCCACACCTAAAATATAAAACATTGTTTCTGTGTCTCATAATGTAATAGAGTATTTTGTAGAAAAACGTAATGTTTTTATTGATTTTTATCTCTGGAATCTCTCATCGCTAAAAGCCATCGGAAATGCAATTGGGAAATTTTACTGCAGGTGCCCAGAAACAGAGGAATATGCCAGAACCACCTATGCACGCATCTGTGTGGAAATGGATTTCAGCGCCGGATTCCCAGCTGAAATAAACCTAACAAGTAAAGATTATGTGTGGAACCAAAAGCTTGATTATGAAAGTGTCCTCTTCAGATGTCGATCGTGCTTTGAAACGGGGCATCTAGCCAAAAATTGCCCAAAAACCTCTGAGAAAAATTTTGCTAGAAAAAACCACCACAGATCTACATGGTGGGAAGGAGCACAAAAAGAACACTACACTGTCATCAAAGAAGAATATTCTAGAGAAAACTCTGAGTCGCAAGAATTCAAGGAAGAAGGAAACAACTCTCAAAGCAAGCAAGGAGAAAGCCTGCCCCAACAAATCAACAGTTATGAGGATTTGAATACCGCAGAAAATAAACTTAACATCAAAGCAGATCTCCTAAACCAAACTTCTCCAACTATAGAACGCGAAGCTAAGACACCATTGTCCCAAGAACCAGAAGAGATGAAGGAGATGCAAGACAAAGGAAGTTGGAAGACGGTGGAGAAAAGAAAGAAAGCTACAACACCAATCTCGCCAATAAAGACGAGGAGCCAGACAAGTAAAAATTAAGAAAATTGTAGGTCCGATAGACCAATTTGGTCTCAGTGGACGTTAACCATCATCATCATCATCAATTGATATTAGTAGTCATTTCTAACTTAGAAATTTTAAATATTTTTTCCATATTACATGTTTATATATATATATATATAAAAGACATGAAAATCTAATAATAACATTTAATATGAAATTTTAGAAAACAAATGTAAAAAAGTTTGAAAAACATATATAATATAATATATATTATTATATATAAGTTTGAAAAACATATATATATAGATAACAATGTTTTCACATAGCTATTCATTTTAGAAGACAAAATATTACATTATCTTAAACTAATGACATTTATATATCATTCTTTCAGATTAATCACATCGTTGGGATTGGGCCATTGGTTAATTTGTTATTGAGTTAAAAATGGGCCGTTATGTGATAATTGAATAACCCAGTAACAAATTAACCAACGCCATTAGTTTAGTTGGTTCGAAATGTAGACCCAATCCCAAAGATGTGATTAATCTTAAAGACTAATATATACATTATGGATCACAAAAGTCTGAGATCTAACACTAATGACATTATTAAAATATAAATATTAAAAAGCCAAACATATTTTCTCTTTTGATGGACTCCAATATAATTTATCATATAATATGTAACATTATTATATATTTCATTTTACAATTATAAAGATATATTCATTGTAATAAAAAAATCTATATACACAATTAAAAAAATGAAATATATATATATATATAAAGAGGATAACATCAACTTTTTACATAATTAAATTTCCATATCTCCACATCAAAAATATTTATTACAAACTATATATATCTAAAAATATACAAATTTTAATAATACAATTCAATATTTACAAAAATATGAAAAACTTAATACATTTCCCTGTAATTTAAAAGGGAAAAAACCACAATAATCAATATAATTTAATTGAAAGTCACTTTTCTCTTCCAATTTTCGGCACAATACTAAAAGTTAAGAGAAATATCTAAACACATTTCAAAACCCATAAGAAAAACATCTAGAATAGGGTAGACCGTGGTTCAATCGGTGAATGAGGGATACTTGGAGCTCTGCAATCCTAATGACCTTGCAGCCATGAGGTAGGCGGCGTTGAACACCTCGAAAAACGAGTGGACAGGCACTGACAGAAGTGAACAGGCGTTTCAGAAATGACAGAGGAGACTAGGAGGGGAGAGATTCCCTCCTACAGGGATGCGACAGCGGGAGAACGAATGAGTAACAGAAAAGTGGAGGCTGCACAAAGGCCACCAGGACTAGTCCTGGGTGCATGCTGGCAAGCAGGAAGCAAAGGAAGATGTATGCCTTACGCAGTGGAGAAACTGAGGTTTTTCATTCCAATGAACAAACTGGAAAGGTACAGAAGTTACATGAAGGATCATGCATTGATCTGCAAGGGCATGAGAGTCCGGCCCTCAGAAAAAGAACTGACAAGATGGATCTAGCATAAATGGTAGCCACACGGCCACATTGAACTGAAGCTGGGAGCACGCGGTTTTTTCACGGTAATCTTATCAAACCTACAAGATAAAGAGAAAGTGTTTGAAAATGGATTATATTTCCATAATAATGAAGGGTTATTTATGAGGTATTGGGAAGAATGCTATAACCCAGACCAAGAAAACTTCCTAGTAGCATCGATATGGGTTAGACTATTTGGACTACCTATGGATTTCTGGGACCCAGAGATTCTTGAAGGAATAAGGAATACCATAGCTAGTTTTGTAAATATAGCAGAATAAAAAAAAAAAGGAGATACACCTCGTATGCAAGAATATGTGTTTACATGAACATTGCAAACCCTATATTAGGTGCAGTTGAACTTGAGTATCATGAGGAGGTCTGGAAGTAGGCTCTGGACTATGAACATATACCATTTAGATGTAGAAAATGCCATGAATATGGACACCTTTTTAAGAAATTCCCTTTAAATGTAGAGGAAGAAGAGAGAAAGACTAAGCAACAAAGGAAAACTAATGAGGATGATGAGGGGTTTCAAGAAGTAAAACACAAGAAATGACCCACTAAAGAATCCCAACAGAAAGGAGGGAAAGATCAACCAACTACAAGTCAAGAGACAAATAGGTACAAAGCACTACAAATAGAAGAAGGGGAGGAAGAAACCAGAAAGATGGACTACCAAGAAGGGATAGATCATGAAGGTTGGGGGAAAAACAGGATACTAATAACAAGAAGCAGAAAGATCAAGAAGAACCAGAAGAACAAGGGACCCAAGAAAAGGAAGTACACCAGGAGTATGAAGTAATGGAAGTAGACATAAATAAAGGGGATGACTCAACAATAGAAGAGGAAATTTTAAAAAAAATTCTGGATAAGTGGAAGAACTTAGACGAGAAGTTTATCCCAGAGGAAGATAAAAAACTATACAAAGACATCTTCCAAAAATACAAAGAAAAGCAAGAGAGTGGAAAAACAGGGATGAATGAACAGCTTGGAACATAACAGGATAATAGCTAGGAACATCAACAAAAAGGGAAAGGGGGGAAAAAAGAGTCCATTCAAATAATGGGCGAAATCTAGTTAACACAGGAAGAGTAGTGCCGCTTTCAGCGGTCTTCCACCAAACAATCCAACCGTCTCAATGATTATTACATCCTGGAATATAAGAGGGCTTAACAGCAAGGGCAAGCAAAGATACTTGGCTGAGAGGATTAAAAAAAAAAAGCCTCAGATCATGCTGCTTCAAGAAAAAAAAATAACGAGAGAAAAAATGGAGGAAATTCTACAAAAATTCAAGCCTTCTTATGAAAGTATGATAATAGATGCAAAAGGGAGTGCAGGGGGAATAGAAATACTATGGAACCCAGCAGAAGTAATGGTTGACCTATGGATAGTAATGCGAAGGATTGTATCAGGGAGATTAAGAATGGTAGGACATAAAGGGTGGTTCCCAGTATCAGCGGTTTATGGGCCTCATATACCGCTCGAGAGAGAGGCCTTTCTAACGCAACTGAGTCGAATGGGAAACCTACACACAGAAAAGCTCTGGGTGATGGCAGGAGATTTTAATATGATAACAACCACAGCAGAAAAGAGAGGAGGACTACAATGGGAGGATGCAGATATGGAGAGATTTAGGGAAACCTAGACAACCCTCAAATTGATTGATATCAATACTATCAATGGAAAATATACCTAGAATAATAGAAGAGGAGGTAGTAGACAGATAGCCTCCAGATTGGACAGGTTCTTAGCCACAGAACATTTCCTAGGGAAAGATATATTATATGAAGCAATGATCTTACCTTGCCAAGGATCGGATCACTAGCTAATAAAACTTGAAATTGCCATGAACAATCAAAACCAGCACAAACCTTTCAGGTTTGAAGCCTTTTGGCTAAGAGACCCAACACTAGTTGACAAGTTGGAAACCTAGTGGCGGAAAAGTGACGGAGCAATACAAGGGAAGAATAAGATGCATACACTTCAATTGAGACTCAAGGAACTAAAAAGTGAAATTAAGACATGGAAGAAAGAGGAATTCAACAATATCCATAAAGAACAAGGAACAACTCCAAATAACAATGAAAAGGATACAACAAAAAAATCATAGAAGAAGGAAGAACTGAGGAGAGAGCGAAGGAAGAAGGGGAGGTGCTAATCAGACTGGAGGAAAGGAGGAAGTAGGAGGAATTCCTGTGGCGCCAAAAGTCAAGAGTTCAGTGGCTAAAAGAGGGAGAACGGAATACAAAATTATTCCAAGAAGTAATGTTGTAACACATGCAGCAAAATCGAATTTTCTCCCTAAAAAATAAACAAGGTAACAGAGTAATCTAGAAAGAGGAAATGGAAAATCTCCTAATCCAACATTTCAAGGGCATATTGACAGAGCCACAAAGTAATAGGAATGAGGAGATAGCAAAGATAAAACAATTCATCCAAAAAAATGTAAGCAGCGACCAAAACCTAGCTCTTCTACAGGTGATTACGGAAAAGGAGGTTGAGGAAGTAATCAAGAAAATGGCTAAAAACAAAACCCCTAGCCCGGATGGCTTTACAACAAATTTTTTTCAATCAACATGGCAATTCATGAAAAAAGATATTGTTAATGTAGTAGAAGAATCAAGAAGCCACAAATGAATGCACCTAGCATGGAATGCTACTTTCCTGGAAGAACCCCATAGATTCATACCTATATCTTTATGCAATGTAATCTATAAAATTATGGCCACTATAATGGTAAAAAGATTACAATCCCTACTCCCAGAGTTGATAGCGAAAGAACAAACAAGGTTTTTGAAAGGCAGACAAATAGTGGATGGGATTGTAGTAGCGCAAGAGGTGATTCATTCCCTAAAGAAAACTAGAAATAAACGAATGATGATCAAACTTGACTTAGCGAAGGCATATGATAAACTCAGCTAGAAATATCTACAAGAAATCCTTCAAGCCTATGGTTTTGATGATAGATGGATAGCATGGATAATGTCCATGATATCCATTCCTATTATGCCAATCATGTTAAATGGGACCCCTACCGATACCTTCAAGCCTACCTGTGGCTTAAGAAAGGGAGACCCTCTCTCACCATTCGTGTTCATCTTAGCAGCGGATGGTTTAGGTCACTTAATCAACACCAAAGTAAGCAGAGGAGAATTCAAAGGGATAATATTGTGGGGGGAAGACTTAACCATCACACATCAACAATTTGTGGACGATGTGATGATGTACAACCAAGAAAACCTCAAGGAAGCAAAAAAACTAGGGGAGATCTTAACAGAATTCACCAAAGCTTTAGGAACATAGGTGAATAAAGAGAAAACCAAAATCTTCTTTTTCAACACACGAAGAGTGAGCCAAGCCTTCCTGGCAATAACATTGGGGTTCCAAATTAGGCAGTTCCCAACAAAACACTTAGGAGTACAGTTGAGTGATCGACAATTCAGAGTAGCGAATTGGCAAGGTCTGATAAGGAAAATTCAAAAAAGAATGGACAATTGTATGTTTAGAATGCTCAACACACCAAGCCGTATCATACTCCTGAAATTAGTCCTCCAAGCTATGTCGATCTACTAGATGGCAAGTCAAGCAATCCCTAAGACCATATGTCAGAAAATGGTGCAAATCTTTAAAAGATTTCTATGGCAAGGGGCAAACAAATCAAAAAAATGGTCATTACTTTCATGGACATGGTTAAGTAGGTTGGTATCAGAGGGAGGTCTGGGACTCAGAGACCCTAATATTCTAAACCAAGTCATGGGGTAAAAATTATGGTGGAGATGGATTCAAGGAGGGCATGAACTCTAGAAACTGCTGTGGGAACAAAATATGAGGTAGGAAGGACACCGGAGGGTAAACTCCAAACCTTGATAGAAAAGAAAGGCTCAACGATTTGGAACCTAGCCAATATGAACAGAGCCCTGATAAGAGACAACAACTTCTGGGAAATTCAAGAGGGAAAAAAAACATATGTTTGGAAGGAAGGGTGGCAACAAAGAGGTACCCTCAGTCAAGAACCCCAGCTACACGAGATACAAAAATACACAACCCAAATAGTGGAGGACATAGTAAGAAACTATTGGGTAGGGGACCAAAATAGTTACTGGAGACAATGGAAGACGAAGAATGACTAGCCCGAAGCCCCAGAAATTGATCAATGGACTACTTATCACAAAGAAATGGCAACCAGGAAAATAGCTATCAAAGAAGGACCAGATATAATAAGATGGGGCAAATGCATTAAAGGCATGTTCATAATATCAAAAGGCTACCATTTGAAAACAGGAGGAGCTGGAAATGCGGAAACCAAAAAATGGAAAAGAATCTGGGAGTTGAAAACCTGGTCAAAAGTGGCGTTTTTCACCCAGATAGTGTTACATGGCAGGGCTCTGACTTGGGACCAATTAAGACGGAAAGGGACGCACGGGCCCTCACGCTACATGCTTTGCCAAAGGCAAGAAGAAACTATGGAGCATGTCGCAAACTCCTGTAATGTAAGTAACATCTTGTGGAAAAATCACCAACAAATTTTTGGGATTACAAAAAGAAAGGTAGAGAGCATTAAAATGATAATAGAACTATGGAACAACAAGCCGTACCGCAACGTAATCCTCAACTATGCTTAGAACCTGTCAATTGGGTTTTTCTTGTGGAACCTCTGGAAATCCCGAAATAGGGTAATATTTAGAACAAAACAAATGGCACAGGGGAAATGTGGAACGAAATTATGAGGAATATAAGGGAAATAATAATGCTGGAAAACGGGATAGAGGAAGACTAGAAGACGGAAGGTATGGAAACCAGTATTATGAACCGACTGGCAATTAAAGTAAAAAACACAAGCAGCATAAGGAAGGTACAAGATGCAGAAAAGGTAAGAGTGGAAGAAAGTTACAGGAACCCTCCCCCCCTACGCCCCCCAAGGATTCATAAAACTAAACTTTGACAGGGCAGCCAAAGGCAATCCAAGGGAGGCGAGTATAGGAGGGATATTCAGAGACGAAGAAGGAAAGTTTATAAGGGCATATGCAATGGACTGCGGCATTGCCACAAATAATGAAGCAGAATATCACGGACTAAACAGGGGACTCGAGATAGCGGTACGAGAAGGGTACCAAAGATTGTAGATAGAAGGGGATTCTAAGCTGGGCGTAGACACCATAAAACAATTACAACAAGGAGTAACCGCAGAAAAACTAAGAAAAAGTTGGAGGACAGCGTGGGTAATCACAGAAGTTGAAAAGAAACTTCAACGACTAGTATATATTATCCCGTCCCATGTGAAAAAGAAAGGAAATGCACTGGCGGATCTCCTCGCAAACTAGGGATGCCGAAACAGAGAGCACTAGTTAGACGCAGGAGAAGCAGAGCTTAGCTAGAATGAGGAAATGAACCAGATGAAATAGACAGTTGAGGCAGATCAGTGACAGAAAGAGAATTTGGATGACGTAGATAGGAGGGCAGAAAGAAGAAGGCAGGTGTAAGCAGATCAACACAGATCACCCACAAAATAACACAGGATGGAAGAAAGGACTGAAAGGACATGGATGACGGAAGAGGAAAGAGAAAGGACTGACTCGAGAAGCATGGGGCAGAAATGGAAAGAGGTAGGCACAGGGAGAACAGGACAACAGGACCGAGAAGAGACATCAGAGGAGAGCCAGATGGCAATTCGGAGTCAGCAAATGGACGGCAAGAGCAACTGGGAGAGGATAACCATTAATGCAACACGGAGTACAAGACATTTGGGCAGCATCCCAAGGAAAGTGGGCCGGAAAGCACGCCACAGATTGACGGAAATGGAGATAACTGGAGGCCAGATTAAGGCAGAGGAATGTTAAAAGAACAAAGTATGAGGGAAACCATGCATTTTGCATGTGGACGCAGAAGAAGGAAGGTAGCGAGCGAGAATGCCTCGATGACTATAGACAACTGCAGAAGATCGAACATCAGATCCAGGCCAACGGGTATGTTCAATCTCCTCCCCCTCACTTGGAAAAAACGCTTTTGCATGAAGTCTAACGTAAACATGTAGTTAGATAGGGATAATTTGCATCACCCCAAATTTAGTTACAGAGTTAAGGTAGTTTAGGACAAGGGAGAACCCCAAGAATCCATGGTTGGGAAGGGTGATTC
The DNA here is from genome assembly GCA_000404065.3 of Pinus taeda. NCBI lineage: Eukaryota > Viridiplantae > Streptophyta > Pinopsida > Pinales > Pinaceae > Pinus > Pinus taeda. The sequence continues at coordinate 121,380 of APFE030524712.1, forward strand.
TAACAGTAAGGAGAGGGGCATACAGGAAAGGAAGGACCCTTCATCCCATGACCCCTGCAACAGATGGGAAGTCCCCAGAATTCCAAACCCTGAGACTATACCATTGGAAGGGCAAACCTGGAACACCCAAGAGAGGAAGCAGGTGCCTCCCATAGGAGCCAGAGAATAGGGGAAAAATTGGTAGGGGAACCCTGAAAGAGAGGATCTCAAACCGGGAAGGGGGGTGGGAAAGCCTATAAGAGTTGGGAGGGGCCTGGAATGTAAGGCGGTCCGCTTGGCCTAGAAAAAATATGCTAACTATCCTAGCATAACCCTCAGAAATGAAAACTCAGAATTGGAAAGTTCTAGAGAGGCTATGGATCTGCATTCAAGAGACAGCGAGAACTCGAGAGGACTTAAGAAGAGGGGTGGTAGCACTACCCTCTCAAATCATATAGTCCCAACGGTTAAAACTGACCACTGTGTTCATAATGTGATAGGTCTATCAAAGAGTGAGGGGATAACTGCAACCTAGCAAGTTTACTTGAAGGATCAGAGCATGAGTAAGCTGCCCAGCAAAAACATGGCACCCAGGAAAAGAAAAAGAAATGTCAAGCAAGAAGCCGGAACAAGCAGTACGAGCCAGAAAAAAGGAAGGAAATCAATAGGTGAACAGGTTCAGAAACTTGTGGATGCCTACATGAAAGCAAATCCACAGGAAATTTGGGACCAGATTTGAAGCTGGGAACGTGACTTGAGACAAAATCTTCGAGGTATAGATCTTCCCTTGCATGAGTGGGAAGAAATGGTACAAGACCCAGGCACAACGAATGGTAGGCAATCTCTCTATACTAGGACTTTGCAACAATATTGGATCATGAAACACATAATCGCTCGCACTATGACCCTCTGCCAGGAGCACATGGAAGGGGAAGTGGGGAATTGGCAGGAGTGAAATAAGGAACCGGAACTTGGCAAAGGGGAAATGATGAAGGAATTAGCAACCATCGAGATACAAACATATAAGAACAATCTTGCTTTGGGTCTCATTGAGCAGACTCTGTCCAAGCTAAAGTGGAAATAGTTTCAGCATGGACGAGACCTCCAAGGCCGAGGGGTAAAGCCACAGAACACTGGAAAGAAGATGATGAATCCTGAAGAGAAGGAAACTTTTCAGATAGCCTCCTCAAATGAGGAGTGGTTGCTTTATCTTTAGTTTTCTTTTTGTCTATAGTTTTGCAAATGTTTATGTTTGAAAGGCCAGAGAGAGGAACTTGGGAGATATTGATGATGATGATGAACTTATTTAAATTTTGGAGGGGATACAATGCTGATAAATGACCACCTGGTTTCCCTAGGGCACATGGCTAGTTAATCGATGTGTTGTGAATGTAAATTTTGACAAGTAAATATAGAAAGTATTACCTTATTTACAAAAATAAAACCCATAAAATTATAAAAAAAATAATGTATATTATTTTTTTCTTTACATTTTGACTTATATTTTTATTATTTAGATTTAGAATTTTTAATTTAGCAAAAACCCTTGCATACAAAATATATATATATATATATATATATAATATATATATATATATAATAAATAATAAATTTTAAATTTTAAATAAAATATTATATGTAAATTATTTTAATTAAATTAATTTCATCAAATAATTTAAACCTTAATATAAATTAAATTCAACACAAATAAACTTATATATTTCAATAAATCACAATAAAATTATATTATAACATCTAAACCCAATCATGAATCATGTATTTATAATTTCAGAGCCATAATTAATAATTTTTAAAACTTTATCATAACTGTACAAAGTTTGTAAAATTTATATATTTCAATTTTGATTTTAAAATCATAAAGTAAACCCCATAATAAATATAAAATAATAAAACGATGGATGAAGTATGTATGTAAAATGTAATTTCTTTTCAAAAATAAACTTAAAAATGAGTTAGAACGTATTTGTGGATTTTATTTTTTAAATTCTGATTAAATTTTTTCGATATAATTCAGAGACAAACCATTATATCAACCAAAATCTGTCAAACTAACACAAACTTTAACTGGCAAACATACAGATAACATATCAAACGTAACGTTACTGGGCTAAGATAAATCTAGCCTAGCCCAATATGTTATTCACACATAAAGTAGGTAGCTAAGGTAGTTATCAGAGTAAACTGATATTCCAAACTTAGTTTCTAGGTAGTTATCATAGTAAACTGATATTCCATTACAAGCTAGTATCGCACGTACTCATCTCTAACAGAATAGTTACCCTGCGGAGCATATGCCACTGGACGCCGGCGTGGGGGAGGCGGAGGAGGAGAAGGTTCAACAACATAAGTCTCTCGTCGATAGAATTGTTGATGTTTTTTTCCATACGGAATTTGCTGATGTCCATATCCATTTTCATACTCATCCTCATCTGGACATAGACGTTAAAAAAAATCATTCTAAATGATAAAAATTATTTGAGATTTAATCAATATTAAATACTTTATAGTTTTGAATTGATGGTAAATGAATAGAGACAGTTTTGCTTTAAAAAAATTATTCATTCAAATAATTTTTAAAGATTAATGTAATTCTTTTTAAGAAAAATTCATTCATTCAATTCCCCACAAATTAATGTAAACATTCTTGGCCAAAAAAATCACTAATTCAAATCTAGATGAAGTAAACATTTTTTTCAAAGAAGTCTCTAGTTCTTTAACAAGGAAAAAAGTCACTAATTCACATCCAAATGAATTATAAAAAAAAGCAACAACAATACCAAACACGTTCTAATTCAAATAAAAAAATAACAATAAACTAACAATGAATTATAAAAAATAAAACAATTCCAAACACGTTAAGTGACTCTTACCAGAAACTTCAAATTCCACAGGGGTTTGGTGGCGACGAACTCCATAGCCTGCTGTGAAGAAAGATTGAGAAGCAGAACTCATAAACCCTTGTTACATATATTAGAATGGATAAGTGACCAAAAGACAATGCTACTTACCATGAGGAGGAGGATAATCATAGCCCGGCGCACGGTGTGGTCCTCGAGGCGGCGGTGGAGGAACGTAATCATCAAAAGGGACAAGGCCAGGGCCAGGGTAACGTTCATGTGGCCGAGGCTTAGGGCGACCAATCATGAAGCGTGCGCTTATGCCCCGATCGGTTTCATTCTCATCGTTGTTATCAACTCGAGAAGCTTCCTCTGCATTTCCTCCAGTTGGGTATCCAGGAGGGGGTTGACGTTTGTTTGCAGCAGCCATTTCTTCTCCCACTGCACCAAAAATTCTGATCCACAACACAATCCAAACAGTTTTCAGTTCCCTACCTAAGGAAGAAAATCAGGCAGGAATTCATTGGAATCCCAAGTTTGATAGCTAGTTTCTGCACAATCAATAGCTCCCAAGGGTTTTTCAGGGCGGTGAATCCAAATATGCAGTTAAAAAACCATTTTAACTGCTAAAAATCAAGATTTAAGCTCATTTCTTCAGCAGGATTCCGTCACTGAAATCTCCAAAAATTCTCATTATAGACAACTCCGAAGAAAATACATGAAAGATTGATCACATTTTAGGTCAAAATACATGAAATATTGATCAAATTTTAGGTCAAAATAAGAGGGCTAGGGCTAGGGCTAGTAGTGAGAGCTTACTGAAGTGATTTTTCTGCTCTCCTTTCCTGTGCTGCTACTGTTCAATCATATGTATTTATATACGTGTAAAATGGGTTGATGGGGCCGCTTTTACGTTAATATTATGACAAATAACACAGGAAATGAGGTTAGGGTTTTACACCTCCCGATATTTGTTCTCTGGCTTCCCATAAAGAAAAGAATCGATTCAAAGTTTTATGCAGCTTTTCTACTTTCTGCTCTTGATTCGCTCTGGAATTGGTGCCAAAATTGATTCCCTTGCGTGTTCCTTGCTGTAATCTCGTAAATATACTATCTAGCTTTTTGGTATATATTTCTTTTATAAATTTTCTTTTGATCAAACGAATGCTATTGTTTTGTGAAAAGTTTATGGGGGTGAAAGTTTTATTTTTCATTTTTAAATACATTTATATTTAAATTTTATATGGACTTGTTTAAACAGAGTTTGTTGAGGTCAAAATATATGTTTTGGGCTATTTTGACAAAAACATTGTATATTATGTTAATTTAAAGATTTGTTTGTTTATTGATTTTAATTTTATAATCCTAACTATTAGGAAGGATTGTATATTATGTTAATTTAAAGATTTGTTTGTTTATTGATTTTAATTTTAGAGTCCTAATAGGAAGGATTAAGTTTATTGAAATATTAATTTTTTTTATTAGAGAAAATTTATTTTATATATATTTTTAAAAGAGCAAAAATTTGAGAAAGATTTCTTATGGATTTGAAGAAGGATGGATTAATATGAATTCTGCTTAATTTAATATTTACTTAAAATTAATAATTGTTAATGGTAAAACAAAATATAATTTATAAATTTAATAAAATATTAAGAAATTTATATCATATATAAATAATAGTAAAATTATATATATTAATTATTATACAAAGTGTATGACTTTTTAGATCATTAAAACTATTTACCTAATCTTAAATAATGTTTATTTTTCTATATATACATTTTAAAGGTTCAAAGCAAGAGGAAATGTTTCCTAACTTTTCAAGATATTATCACAATTTGAAGTTATTCCAACCTTTCAAAGTCTATGTCATTACTCATAGTGAATAATGTAATAGAATAGAACATAGTTTAATTTTTGGCAAGCTTTTTCAAGTTGATTTCTTGGTAATTGATTAAAAAACATGAGATTTATGGCACATTTCATTTATGAAAGTAGAACTTATTATATGTAAATCCCTGCTCAAAATTGATTACAATGTCTATTTTTAGTGATTTTGAATAAAATCCTTTTTTTTGCTCACTATTCTTTAGCAAACATATTAAAATGCTTTTGTTTGTTGAGGTTATAATGTCAAGACAACTATTAATGATAACAAACAATTGTCTATGATATGTATATTTATATTTATATTTGATCTCTAACACTATTAACATGCCTATATCTACATTCACATTGTCCTCACACCTTCATTCAAATTTCTCTTTTACAAAAAATAACATTCAAATAATTGCAAACAATTACAATTAGAATGGGTAAAATATATAATATAAATAAAAACTAAAAAACTTTTCCTAATATATGGTTATAGCTTTTATATAATATCCAAAACACACTCTGTCTATAAAATACAGTGTGTGTGGATGTATGTCATAGTTGCCTTACAACCAATTACTAGTAATAACAATAAAATATTGTCAAGGCCACACCAAATAATATATGCTATTCCAACAACCAAGTTACTAATAAATGATTTTAATTCTATGCTATACAATCCAAGGAATATTTTTCATACCATAGAATGAATACAACATTTCAGAGATTCTAACAAGGGATGCATCCACTCCCAATACTCAACCCACATAAGGGAAGTATAACATTGGGACGTATGGTACCTAAAGTGAAACAATACTCCATGATCATTCCTCTTTTCTATAGTCAAGCTTTATCTTAGCCAAATAAACCAAAATCTCATGATTTCGATTCCACTTTCTATCCTGGCCATGTAAACTTAAAATTTAAGTAGAATAAAATGGCATGTACCTCTGGCCATGGTGATTAGATTTGATGTAGAAAATCCTTAGGAAGCCAATAGAGAGATATTCTAATCTATCCAAGACTTAATGTGCCAAAGATTAGAGTCACATGCAATTTCTTTCTTGGTAAATCAAGGATCCTTCTAATCCACTAGTCTTTATAATGATCTTCCCATCAAAGATCGTTAACTAAATTAGAATTAATTGGGTGTTTTTTACTGGTCATAACCAACACTCCATGGGAAGTTACACAACCACATATATGGGTTTGTGCCAATTTGGGCTACAATAAGAAACATTCCTAACATTAATAAGAAATAATTTTAACATTGTCCCACTTGGTTCAAATTGAGACAAACTTAATATCATCTTCTCTTTTTAGTTTCTTAATGCAATATACCCCCTTCTTATTCCAGCCCACAACAAATATTAGGAGGCAATTACTATGTTGAACCAACCTCCAAGGTACAATTATGCAGATGAGGTTTTAATTTTTCAATCTTTCTCAATTTCCTTAAACATAAAATGGATGAAATTTCTACATTTGTCTTGTCGATATCTTTCCAATGATATAAAATTTACCTCGAATTGACTTATGGATCAAGAGATAAGGCTATTCAAGACAAGCCCAAAAGATCTTGGCACATCATAAGTGGCCACCATGTGACACATATGTAGTCTCCAATGTGGCACTCACGTGGGCATTTTTCCACCATGGATGAATCCATGTGTGTGGGTGCATTCTCTTACGTAGTCAAGAGTCATCTTACCTAGGAGAAAATACAACTGTGGTTAAGATCAAAGCCCCAACCCTCGAACTGCCAACCACCATACAAACCCAGCTCGTACTTGGCCTTGACTTGCGGTCCCACCCAACTATGCCATCATGCTCGACTTGCCCAATCTCTGACTCACATTTCCCACTCGACTAGCTCGACGTCGATCCTTTGGTCAAGCATGAACTCACACCGAGTTACATTTATTGGCGGAATTACCTGACCCCAAGTACATAAGTGAACCCACAAGCTGTCTATAAATAGTATCCTCCACTACTTCACCTGAAGTAGCTCCTCCTTCCTCCAGTTAGCAGCCAGAGGAGTCCACATGTTTTATACTCTCCATGTGGAACTTCTTCAGTATCTCATTAGCATACTTTCCCTGAGAGACAAATAATGCCTCCTCTCCTTGTCATACTTCCATAGCTAGAAAGTAAAGCATGAGCCTGAGGTCCTTTATCTCAAACTCTCTTGCAACATACTATTTGCAAGACTTAATCAACTTCTCATCACCTGTCAAAATCAAATCATCGACATATATTATTATAATCAACAATTTACCTTCAACCACAATATGGTAAAGGTTCACACCTCCTTCAGTGTTGGTTATTCAGCCCAAACTGATGAAATAACTGTCAGTCGTGGTGTACCAAGCACGAGGTGCTTGTTTCAGTCCATACAACACTAACTTAAGTCTACATACATGCGACTCTCTATTGAAGGTCTCAAAACCTTCTGGTTGCTCAATATACACCTCTTCCTCAATCATGCTATTGAGGAATGATGTCTTTACATCCATTTGATGTATCTTCCATCCCATGTGCACTGACAGTGCTAGAATAGATTTGATTGATGAGTTCCTTGCTACAGGAGAAAAAGTCTGATTGTAATCAATTCCCTCTACTTGAGAGAATCCTCTGGCCATAAATCTGGCCTTGTGTTTCTCCACACTCCCATATGCTGCTTACTTTACCTTGTAAATCCATGTGGAACTCACCACTGATTTTTCTGTTGGTCTTGGGATCACCTTACAAACATTTTTTTTGATAATGGAGTCATACTCCTCAACCATGGCGTCAACCCACACTGGTTTCTACACTGCTTCCTCGAATGAGGATGGCTCACTCTCTACACTCGGCTGATCAAAGCCATGTAGCCAGTGTACCACTCTCATGACCTCCACTTCCTATGTTGTGATGTGGGTGCTCCCACATTCTATCTAGCATCATGCAATAACCTGTCAGCCTATGTGGTGTGCTTTCTCCCATCTCTGGAAGTCTCTGCATGAGTGGGTGATTCCACTCTCTACTCCTCTACATGTGGCTGCTCCACATCATCCTGAGGTTCCTCCTTTGGATATAAAAGCTCCTCAACTGCATGTAACTAAATTTCCCTCTAAATGGAACATATCATCACCTTCTCTTCATCAAAATTCACATCTCTACGACCACTTTCATCCTGTTGGATGACAGGTACACCCAATAGTTGCGAGGTGTATCAGTGTACCCCACAAATATTCCCAACTCAGATGTTAGCTCTAGCTTTTTCCATGCATCCTTGGTAACATGATAGTAGACTCATGAACTAAAGATCCTTAAGTGTGCCACATCTAGTTTCTTACCTAAAAAATCTTCTTATGGTTTACTCATCCTGAGAATTCGATGAGGGCTTCTGTTCTACAAATAAAGAATTGTGTTGCATGCTTTAGCCCAAAAGTGAAAATGTGGGCCTTGATCCTGTAGCATTGTCCATGTCACTCCCACAATACTTATGTTCTTCCTTTCAGCCACCCCATTCTGCTATAGGTTATGAGGTTATATCAATTCATATTGAATGCCTTATGTTTCACAGAAGTTCTTGAATTCATTCGACACACATTCTCCACTGTTATTGCTTCTGAGAGATTTAACTTTTCTGCCAATATCTTTCTCGGCAAGTGCTTTAAATTCACAAAATTTAGCAAATGTATGATCTTTCTTCTGCATGATGAAAATCCAACACTTACGAGAAAAATCATCAACAAATATTACATAATACCTGTGCTTCGCTATGGATGTTGTCGAGAAAGGGCCATAAAATATGAGTGAACTCGATCAAGGATTTCTTGTACTCAACTGTATTTATCATGAAAGGAAGCTTTGATGTACTTCCCCAATGTACACCCTTTACATGTCTCTCTCTGATCTAGTGTACCCTTGGGAAGTCCTGTAGAAATATTTTGCATGAGCTTCAAAACTCTATGGTGCAAGTGACCAAATCTTATATGCCACAAATCACTGATGTCTCGGATTTGCACCTTCTTTGCTTTAGTGCTCAAAGAAAAACAGTCTTATACCTCCAATTTGTAGAGGTTCTTCACTCAAATCGCAATCTGCTTCACCTATCACGTGGCTATGTGATGAAGGAAAGCATTTCCTTTACTAAATATCACATCATAGCCATGATCCTCCAACATGGAAACAAAAACCAAATTCTTCTTCAAACCTGGAACATACATGACATCTCTTAATGTGAGGGGAGAATAAAACTCCCTCTACAAGGTAACAATATCGATGTTGGTCACGTTATACCTCCCATCATCTCCCATCTCGATGCACATATGGAGGGACTTATCCTCCAAGTTACTAAAGATCTCTTTGTTTCCAGTCATATGGAATGAGGCTCAACTATCTAGGTACCACACACTACCCATCACCAATGACACCATGCAAGAGATGAGGGTGAAATCTAGTTCGAATTATGAAGAAAGGGATTCACATTTTGCTCCTTCTGAGGGCTTCTGACCGACCTTGTTTTGCAGACACTTTGTTGCATAGTGTCCTAGCTCGTGACAGTGAAAACATTTAATTTTTGACATGTCCTTCTTCTTGTAGCCCTAATTGGAATATGATTTGGAATAAGATGACTTCCCTTTCCCTTTCTTCACATTTCCAAATAAGGCACAATTCTCCTCATCATCATGATTTGATGAGTATCCGTCTCTGGTGTTCCACCAAATCTCTTCTTATACCAAGTCGGACCACAATTACTCCCACTTTGGTAGCCTATCCCTCTCATTAACTGAGTCGTGGTAGCTGTGCCAGCTCTTGGGAAGTCCTAGAAGTGCTAGACTCACCAGACTATCTTCTGCAATAGTAACCCTAACACTTCCAAGATCATCTCAACATTTGATCCTAATCGGATCCTAAAACACTCTAAGTTTTTATAACTCTGTAAAAATTCATGCCAAAGTTTCAAAGACTTAAAAAGGTCAAACTTATCAGAAATAGCCTTGGCACAATTGTAAATTGTGAGCAGTACAGAGCAATGAGGACCCTCGGTCAAGCGCGCAGACCGTTGGCCCATGGTAATGCGCGCTACCACGAAACAGTGAAACGGGAGGTGTTTTGAAGAAATGGGGTAGGTTTTTGATTTCGCTGGGCAAACCCCTTAGTAATTCGCTAATCACATATTGCAGGGAAAATCCCTCAGTGAAGGAAAAGCCTCGAGCGACCAGAACAGAAAGTAAAAAAACCGTACGGAATTCGCCGATTCTGTCAGAGGCAGGTCGCACACGAAAACTGGCACGATATCAGAAGGGATTCGAGCATTAAGCAGTTTCAACCGAGTCCCTCCCAATGCCACACACTAAGTGCCATGTGTTTGGCGGAAGAGAGAAAATCGCTCACATTAGACGGGTAAACGTCATGCAAATTACCTGCCCGATATGGACGAACACCATAGAATCTCGAGGCTCCAGATCGACAGCGGACATATGATCCAATGGATGGCTGGATTTAACGGGGTAAAAAGTCCGAGTTTTATAAAGTTTGAAGTCTAGCATTAACGATGAGTTGGCAGAAGAATCATGTACACACGCAATCTGGGGGTTAAATGAAAATAACGATCGTTCAAACACTTCCAAGAGAACTGACACTCAGTTCGTTATGAAACAGTTGGCCATCTCCCTGTGAGACGTTACATGGTGATGATGATGCAGAACAAAGGAAGTTAAACAGACAAGAGGCAGAAGAACTAGAGCACTGGGAAGCAGAAATGAACAGTTAGAAAGCAGATTGGCTTTAAAGCCATGAACTGACAGAAACAAAGAGGGTAGAGAGAGATAGTCAAGGCAGAAAGCCAAGAGCATAGAACAGAGAAAGTAAGTAGAGCTGACCTGAAGGCAGCATCGAACGAGACAGAGCCAGAGAGAGTCAGAGAGTCTGTGTACTCCAAAGAAGGCTTTAGAGGTTCAAGCAATCTCCTTTATACATCCCTGTAATGTATTGAGTCTCAGATTGGGCTCATACTACAGTAACCAATAGAGGTTGAGTTTTCAGTAAGGAGAGTCTGTGTACTCCAGAGACTTGGGGGATCCAAATCGAGTCCTATTGATTTATATCTATTGAGTGAGACTCAAATTGAGCTCACTGTTGTAAAACTCTGCTTTGAAAACATAATAGAGAGGCCACCACTGAAGGCTGGACCGAGAGATGTAGCCCAGGAGTATTGGGTGAACTCCTTATTAAACTTGTTGTGTTTACATGTTTACCTATTCTGTTTTCACTAACTGCTTCAGTGTCTATGTATTTCACAATATTATCTATCTATTGCTTAAAGTAACATAGGTACATCCATGCACATGAGTCTGTAATATCTTTAATTCTTTGTCCTGGATAAATTCCAGATCAAGTGGTATCAGAGCTCTAGGTTACTAAGGTTAGACAAGCTTGTGCTAGATTTTGTTGTTGAATGCTAACTAGATCAAAGCTTAAATTTGGAGAAGGAGAGTTGGTTGAAACTAATGCTAAAATTGGAAGAGTCTATCCTAAGAGGAAAACATCAGACGAAAGTCCCTTGGAATGAGACCCTTAGTTTACAGATAGTTTCATGAGCATGAGAGCCATGGTAAAGGAAATGTATAGAGAATTTAAGAAAGGTAGAGAGGAATATGTATCAAACTCCAAAGGAGATAAAGGAGCAGAAGAATCTCTCTTCCATGATAACTCTAAAGACAAAGGGAAAGAAGAAAAACTTCCCACTCATCCTAGTACCCCTGAAAACAAAAAGAAGACATCTTTGATTAAATTAGATGTAAATTTGATTTACCAATATATGATGGAGAGTCGAATGTAGAGAAGCTAGATAATTGGATTAGACAGATTGATGTTTATTACAGAGTGCAGAGCATTGACTCAAACAGTAGTAAGATTTAGTTGGCCAGCCTACGCCTTGGAGGCACTACCTTGGTATTGTGGGAAGGCGGGACACAAGTTGACATGAAGAAGCATGGTAAAATTCTTTCTATTTGGAGTGAATTTGTTTCTACAATTAAAAAGAAATTCTATCCACTAGCCTATATGCAGCAAGCCATGATGACCTGGCAAACTCTTCGCCAGTTAAGAGGGCAAAGTATACAAAGCTACACTCAAGAATTTAGGAAAAGAGATTTGATTCTGGGAATTTCTTTAGACGTACTTGGAACTCTGCTAAAGTATATAGGTGGTCTACACAGCTAATTAAGGCACACAATTCTCATGTTTAATCCCACTAGCATAAATGAGGTATCTTTTCAAGCTACGCATCTAGAGGCTAGAGGTAAGAATGTGAACCTATAAGTTGGGGGATCATCAAAACCCACTGCAAGAAAGAATAAGGAGAAAAGGAAAGAGAAATGGAAAGAGAGGAAGAAAAATACTGTAGAAAAGACCAAATCTTCATGCGCTCACTGTAAGAAGGATGGGCATGATGATGACCACTGTTGGATTCTGCATCCAAAGCTAAAACCCAAGAAGTACAATGGAAAAAAGAAGAAGACTGTTGTAGATATTCAAAAAGATTTGGGGTCAGACTCAGGAGATGAAACAATAATTGCAGCCACAGGTATAAAAGGTAAAAATTCTGATGCATCTACTAGTAATTCTGCACAATCTACTGACAATGAGAAAACGAGAGGAAAAGATATGAGCTTTTTCATATTCGAGTTGTTTCCAAGCATCAAAAGATTGATACTTTGTTTGATAGTGGCTCACAAGTAAATTTAATTTCTGAAGAAATTGTAAAGAAGTTGGGATTACTAACCACACCTCACCAAAAACCATATCCATTAGGTTGGTTATGTGATAAATCACAACTACAAGTGACTAGACAATGTAAACTTAGGTTTTCTTTTGGGTCAGCATTTGTAGATGAGGTTGTGTTAGATATTGTTCCCTTGGATATATGTGGGATTGTTTTAGGAAGTCCTTACTTGTATGATAGAAAAGCTATTTTCTATAGAGCTGAAAACAAGTATCAACTCGTTAAAGATGGAATTGAATATATTGTAAGAGCTCATAAACTCAAAAATAATTATACTCTCATAAACTTAGGGCAGGTGAAAAGAATTGTAAATTCATGCAAACACTTTTTACTGATGGTTGTAAAGGAAAATAAACCTGATAAAACCAATGCATTTGAGGGCTGTAATGCTAAACAACAAGTTGATTTAGAAAAAGTTGTTTCAAAATATGATATAATATTTCAAGAACCTAAAGGTCTGCCACCCAAAAAGGAAATAGTACATGACATTAATTTGCAGCAAGATGCTCCATTGCCTAACATCAGAATGTACAGGTTGTCCACTTTAGAGAATGTAGAAATCAAGAAGCAGGTACAGGAGCTGCTCGAGAAAGGGTTCATAAGACCTAGCACATCGCCTTATGTGTCTCCAATTCTCTTGGTGAGAAAGAAAGATGGCTCATGGAGAACGTGAATTGATTACCGAGCACTGAACAAGTTAACGATAAAAAATCATTATCCCCTTCTTCACATAGATGATCTACTAGATTAGTTGAAAGAATCTGTTTATTTTTCCAAATTGGACTTGCACAGTGGTTATCACTAGGTTAGAGTAGCAGAGCAAGATGCATGGAAGACTGCTTTCAAAACAAAGCAGGGGTTGTATGAGTGGTTGGTTATGCGTTTTGGCTTAAATAATGCTAGACTTTCTACTTTCATGAGAATAATGAATGATGTGCTCAGAAATTTTATTGATGATTTTGTCCTTGTATATTTGGATGACATTCTTATCTTTAGTAAAACATGGGAAGAACATTTAAAGCATGTCAAGCAGACTCTAGATGTTTTGAAAAAAGAGAATCTTTATGTTAAGCTCTCAAAATTTGAATTTGGCAAAACATCTTTGAATTATTTGGGTCATATTGTAGGGGGTGGTGACTTGAAAATAGATCCCTCTAAGGTTGTAGTCATTGTAAACTAGCCTAAACCCAAATCTGCTACAAAAGTTAGAAGCTTCTTAGGAGCAACACAATATTGGAGAAAGTTTACTTCTAACGTTTCCTTGATTGCAACTCCCTTACATGCTTTAACAAGTTTGAATAAGGTGTTTCAGTGGGGAGGCAAATAGAAAAAAGCCTTCGACACCTTAAAAGAAAAGATTAGTACAACATCAGTACTAGCACTACCTGATCTTCAAAGACCATTTGAGATTGAAATAGATGCTAGTGACTATGCCATGGGAGCAATGTTGATGCATCACGATACACCAATAAGTTATCATTCCGAGACATTTAATTTTACAGTAGTCAACTACCCCACATATGATAAAGAATTGTATGCATTAATACAAAGTGTGAAAAAGTGGAAACATTATCTAATAGGGAAAGAGACAGTTATACATACTGATGAACAACCACTTCAATATTTGCACTCACAAACTAAGTTGCAGCAATCAAGATACTATAGGTGGATGGATTTTCTACAACAGTTTCATCTAGTCATTAGATATAAAAAGGGCATACACAATAAAGTTGTAGATATGTTGTCCAAACCAATCATAAATGCATCTACTATACTTAAGTATAATTTAGTATTGCATGAAAGCTACATTGAACAATATGCTCAAGATATAGATTTTAAAGATGTATATGCAACTTTGAGTCATGGCAAACAAGTAGAAGAATGGGATTATCATGTTAAGGACCAACTCTTGTATCATTTGGGAAAGTTATGCATTCCTCAAATAGAAAGAGTAAATATATTTTGAGAAGCACACACTTCTCTAATATCAGGTCACTTTGGTGTAAGTAAAATAGTTTCACAACTGCAAATATTTTGCTATTGGCCAAAAATGAATGAGACAGTTTCTAGATATGTAAGAGGGTGTATTATGTGTGCTAAAAGCAAGCCCAGCAATAGAAAACTAGGCTTGTACACTTCACTACCAGTTCCTTCTCATCCATGGGAAAGTGTTTCTATGGACTTCGTTGGGGGACTACCTAAATCTAGAAAAGGTCATGACTATTTATGTGTTATTGTGGATAGGTTAAACAAAATGTGTATTTTAATACCTTGTAACAAACAAATTACAACTGAACAAACTGCAAAGTTGTTCTTTTAGCATGTATGGATTCATTTGGATTACCCACTTCCATTATATTTGATCGAGATACTAGATTTAATGGGAAATTTTGGTCAAGTTTGTGGGAATTGATGGACACTAGACTAAAGAAGAGCACAAATTTTCATCCGCAAACAGATGGCCAAATAGAAGTGGTCAATAGGACAGTGATCCAGTTGCTCAGAGGCTATTTCAACAAGCATCCCAAGCTTTGGGATGAACATTTATGTTATGTTCAACATGCTTACAACCGAGCTAACATTCTTCTACACAAAGATCTCCTTTTGAGACCTGTTTTGGTTTCACACCAAGGTCTCCCTTATATTTTGTCTTTTGTAAATACATAGCGGTTGATGGAGACAATGATGTGGACAAGGCAACCAAGTTCATCGAACAAATCCAAGAGATTCACCAGGGAGTCCAAGAATAGTTGGAAAAGAGCCAAGCCAAGTACAAGACAAGGCATGATAAGCATCGGATTGAGCATAGTTTCCAAGTTGGTGATCAAGTTTGGCTGTATATCAGCAAGGACATAATGCAAGGTGAAGGTAAGAAGTTGAAGCCAATAAGGTATGGACATTTCAAGATACTTGAAAAAATTGGTGAGAATTTTTTTCACCTTGATTTACTAGGTTACATGCACATCTACTCAGTTGTTAATGCAGACAGCTTGAGACTATTTGAACCTTCATTAATTGAAGATGCCGAAGAGCAGATTCAATTGCCTTCTATGGATGATCTGTTACCTAAATATCTCAATGCGTTGCAGGAAGATATAGTTCTGGACAAGAAGGTGAGAACTAATCACAGTGGGGATGTTGAGCACCTGAGGATTGGACTCAAAGGTTCAAAACCAAGTGGTGCAAAATGGATAGAAATTGGGAAAGCGAGGGATCTGTACCCTCACTTGATGGATGCTTAAAAACCAACTTTTGGTGGTCTAAAAGATTTTTCAGTGGGAAGGCTTTCATCCGAATCAGAGCCTAAAACACTCTTTAAGTTTTTATAACTCTGTAAAAATTCATGCCAAAGTTCCAGAGACAAAGTTTGAGCTTATCAGAAATACCCTCGGTACAGTTGTAAATTGTGAGCAGCACGGAGCAATGAGGACCGTCGATCAAGCACGCAGACCGTTGACCCATGGTAACGCGCACTGCCATGAAACAACGAAATGGGAGGTCTTTTGGAGAAACGAGGGAGGTTTTTGATATGTGATTAGTGACAAGTTGCTAATTTCGTATCGCTGGGCAAACCCCTCAGTGAACGAAAAGCCTAGAGCGACGAGAACCGGAAAGTCAAAAAACCATACGGAATTCACCGATTCCATCAGAGGCGGGTCCCACACGAAAACTGACAGGATATTGGAAGGGCTTCTAGCAATAAGTGGTTTCAACTGAGTCCCGCTCGATGCCACACACTAAGTGCCACGCGTCTGATGGAAGAGAGAGAAAACCACTCACATCGGATGGGTAAATGTCATGGAACTTACCTGATCGATATGGATGGAGACCGAAGGATCTAGAGGCTCCAGATCGATGGTAGATATACGATCCGACGGATGACAGGATTCATTGGGGTAAATAGGCCGAGTTTTATAAATTTTGAAGTCTGGCATGAACGGTGAGTTGGCAGAAGAATCATGTTCGCAGGCAATCTATGGGTTAAACAGAAATAAAAATTGTTCAAACACTTCCAAGGGAACTAACACTTAGTTCATTATGAAATAGGTAGCCACCTCCTTGTGAGATGTTACACAGTGATGATGACATAGAACAAAGGAATTCAAACGGTAAGAGGCAGGAGAATTAGAGCGCCAGGAAGCAGAAACGAATAGTCAGAAAGCAGATTGGCTTCAAAGCCACGAACTCACAAAAACAAAGAGGGCAGAGAGAGATAGTCAATGCAAAAAGCGAAGAGCAGAGAAGAGAGAAAGTAAGCCGAGCTGACCTGAAGGCAACATCGAGCCAGACAGAGTGAGAGAGAGTTAGAGAGTCTGTGTACTCCAGAGAAGGCTTGATAGGTTCAAGCAAACTACTTTGTACATCCATGTCATGTATTGAGTCTCAGATTGGGCTCATACTACTGTGACTAATAGAGGTCGTGTTTTCTATAAGGAGAGTCTATGTACTCTAGAGACTTGGGGGATCCAAGTCCAGTCCTACTGATTTATATCTATTGAGTGAGACTCAAATTGAGCTCATTGTTGTAAAACTCTACTTTGAAAACATAATAGAGGCTACCACTGAAGGTTGGACTGAGAGATGTAGCCCAGGAGTATTGGGTGAAAGCCTTATTAAACTTGTTGTGTTTACCTGTTTGCTTGTTATGTTTTCACTAACTGCTTTAGTGTCTATGTATTTCACAATCTTATTGATCCATTGCATAAAGTAACATAGGCACATCCATGCACATGATTCTATAATACCTTTAATTCTTTGTCCTGGATAAATTCTAGATCAACATTGGGTGAACTTGAATAAGTACTTTGGAGTTGAGTCACCCTTCTCTATCTTGATCTTTCTGAGTTTGTCCTTCAGTGTTAGCTTCATATGGTCACTTCTATTTTGAAACAGGTCTATCAATGCCTTGCACATTGCAAATGGATTTTCCTTACCATGGAGATTTGATACAATATGATCTCGAACTCCTTTTAGGATAATCCTTCTCGCCTTTGCCACATACTTTCTCCATTCTACCATATCTTTAGCATTAGATGTTGGAGGCTTCAAGATATCATGATCTATGAATTCCTTCAACCCGTTGTCTTCCAACACTGCCTCCATCCTATTCTTCCAAGCTATGTAATTCAAGCTACCCTCAAGGGCATACTCAAGTCTCAAACCGTAGAACAACATCCGCTGGCTCTGAAGTATGAAACTACAAATTCGATTTCACCTGCACAACAAACTCATATTCTCCTCTTCTATAGTGATTTCATCTTTGCTACCATGTAGAGATTTATTGTAGATTCAAATTGCAGATTGTGATATGCTAAAACAATTGATTTGAATCTACTCTACTCATGAGTGGAAATAAAAATTGGTCGATGAAATCATAAAGCATAAAAGGAAAAATTTCAATCACACATAACACATTAGTTTGCCTCAGCTAAAAACCCCTGCTATGTGTACGTTACATTAACCATAAGATTTGAGAAGAAAATACAATTCTTGTTCAACCCAAACAATCTCTGCATAAGTACAAATTGTCTCACTCCTTCACAAGCCAGCTCAAGCCAATACTTAGCCAAAAATGTTGTCTTCCAAGCTCCTATTCCTTGTGTTGTTCCCTTGGGAATTAGCCCATATTTAATTGGGAAATTCCTCATCCATAACTGTGCAATCCATCCATAGGCCTTCATATGATTACATGCACCATCGGTTTAATTTAGATGATTTTACAACTAATAGTACACTATCCTTGAACTCTAATCTCAACTGGTCTTCCTCTGAACTAACAAACATGAGTTATTTTTGAGTGAATTATTAGTTATCTGATTAATTACTTTATGTGAATTAAATCTAAATTAACTCACTTGACCACTCATTAGTTCCTCCAACAATTAGAACTAGTTTAACTGAATTAACTCAGTTAAACTGAATTAAATAATTACAACTCAATAATAACTCAACCTAGGCCCCTAAAGTTTAGGGATCGCTCTACATGACTCTAGATAAACTGAGCATACTAAGTCAACTTAACTTTGTTAATAGTTACAAGTTGCTATGAGAATATAACTACAATTTAATTCCTAATTGAATTCATGGACAAATTAAATTAGGATTTTCTTGTTGCTATTTTTAACAAGATCCTCAACCCTCGAATTGTCGACCACCACACAAACCAAAATCATACCTAGCCTTGACATGCGGTCTTGCCTTACTATGCCATTGGGCTTGCCTAGACCAATCTCTGACTTGCGGGTCCCACCTCACTAGCTCAACGTCACTCCTTTATTCAGGCATGAATTCATGCTCAATTACATTTATTTTCAGACTTCCCTAACCCCAACCTAGTAGGTCCCACTCACAATTTTAAACCTTTTCTAGGTCTTTCCTAAGAAACAGTGCAAGATCTTTTGACCTCCACCCAGGCCCGAACTTAAGCTGTCCTTCTGCTTACATGGGCTTGAATCCCGTGACTTCATAAACTCTTCCTTGCCCCCAGGGCCATGGACACCATGGTATGATACATCCATGCTATCAATGAAAAAATGTTGAAGCACATGAGTAATTTACCCCCATGGTTTGCTCGGACATCACTAAATATTTGGGCTATTAATGCACCGAGAAAATGCAAGCGTAGACATATAAACACACTTCACAAAACCATTAAGAAATTAATCAGTTTCCCAATCTAATACATTTTAGATGTAATCCCTTTTAATTTATAACATATAGCATGGCCAAATCACATACAAATATAATCAACAATACATCCCAACATCCATTTTCATTTAATTTCATAAATAAACACAAAGATTCATTTTAACAGCAAGGGTTCTACCTATCCTTATGTTCAAGGAAATAGATTAATTTTAGGCCCACAATGACACAAAGTACATATGAATGTTGTATTTAAGCAACAAACCAACTTCAAACATAACACTAAGCACATGAGGAAACTAGTTCTCAACGCTAGCACAACCATGACCAACCAAAATGTCAACCAGTATAAATCTTTAGTGGTATTAATAGAGTATTTAACATGTTATCCAATAGTATTTACTGAGGGGATTCAATCCCCACATCCTGAATCAAGAAGGAAAAACTAAATCAACCTGTTTCTCACACATCATGCAAAAACCCAACATTCCTACTGTTATCACAAAATCAAGCACTGAAGGGCTGCTGATCAGGTAGACTCTATGTAACTGTTTCAGACCAATCTTTTGACTAAGGATTAGCCTCCCTAGCCTGAGAGGGCTCTCTCAAAAAAGTTGTTGATTTTTATTGTTGATAAGATGGCTAACTCTAGTAAAGTAAATTTAATAAACATGTTGGCTGGACAGACATTACAAAGACTTCCATTGGGCTTATGGAGTTGATCATATTCAGTAAGCTATAACACTGCTCATGCATAGAAGTCAGGGCATGTAATGTTTAAATACTCAAAACAACATCTCATAGAAACCTCAGTTTACAAATACACACAGGAAATCAGAGCAGCATAAGTGAATTCTGAGTGATTGTGTATTCATACAACTGTAAAAACATTAAACATAAGGCAAAACCACATATCTTGAGCATTTGAAACACTGTAAGAATCCTGAGAAGATAAGCAGCAAATTATATTACTAAACTGGGTTTTTACACAAGCCAAAGCAATACTCTGTTTCTCAAAATATCCAACCCCTATTACATAGATGATTCAGCTATATATAGAACATGATTCTAACTACTTGGAGCTTCCTCCTCCAGCATGAGGGGAGCTCGATGACTGCCACTAATGACACTTATCTACTTTTAACAAACTTATTTAATACAACAACCACTAACAGAAGTTCTAAAGAGTTTTAATCTAATTATAACTCTAACTCTATCTCCTTCGTAGAATGATTCCTCCTTGTAGCTTTGACACCTGGTTTCCTTTTCATTTGGCTGAGATGGCATGAGATGAGAAATTAATGCCCCATGTTAGCTTTGGATATTGAAGGCTTTAATATGCTCTGTGTTGGCTGAGAATATCCCTTACTTTTCGGTTCTGGTCCCCCATCACTTCGAATATGCAGCAGCATGTACTTTAAGTCTCTTTAATAACCCAAAAACAATAGAAAACCACCATGTTTCCTGATGAATTGGATGCTCCATCGATGGCCAAGTGTGCAAGCCAAAATTCCATGTATGCAATTCATTCAACACCTTATGACCGGCAATAAAGTGACCTTATAATAAAAACTTTACACTTGAGTTAAAACATTTCACCTTTTTAAAGGTACACCTGCCTTGATCTGAATGGCTGTGATAGTGTCATTTGGTCTCCTACATATCCTTCGGGTGTTTCCTTTAGAAAATTCCCGATCATCTTACCAAATTGTTTGTTTGCGTTTACAATCAACACCTACAGCAGTTTTGCAGTTTCGTAGCTCGCTGCGAAACTACAAAACTGTTTTAAACAATTTCAATTCTCTCTGAGATTTTAACTGCTCTGCCACCTGATTGCAAAACTCCTTTTTACCTTGGATATGTATAGCAGGGTTTACATGCCTTCAAAATAATGAACTTAAGAAAATTTTTTCAAAACTTAGAACAACACCTTACTTGGAATCAACAATTTCATTTAGCAGCTAATTTACTTAGCTGTGCCTTCAATTCTGCAACCTCCTTTCTCATGGCTTTGTTTTCAGCTCTTAAATGCATGTTTGTCTTTTTGATGACTTTGGCCTGTTTGAGAGCCGGAACTGTCCATGTGTAAACATCAACCACTGAATCCACCTGGCCTATTAGGTCTTTACTTCCTTTCAACACAGCTTTTCGATAATTGGCATACCTAACTGCAACCTCTCTGGTGGCACTCTTCATCTTAGCAATTTCAATTTCAGTTGCCTCTAACTGGTCCTTTATGGCTATAATATTTCCTCCTTGGGAAATGATGACTTTTCTATTTGAGCCTTTTTTCTTGATTTCCTCTGCCTCCTCTGTTCTGGGCAATTCCTGAGATACCTCTGTTCTAGGTAGTTTCTCAGCTTCCCTTGCTTGCTTTCTTGTGAGAGGTATTCTTGGTTTGAAGATAAACTCATCACCTGGTTCATCAAACCTCAGTCTTTTTGAAGCCCTGGATTTCTTAGTGCTTTCTGGTGTTGACTGTGTCAAGTCAACGTGCATTGGTTCAATGTGCACCGGCTCAACTTGCTCAAACTCAATAGCTTCCAACAAATCACTCAAGCTGGCCTTTGATACCGGGCTTTCCTCAACAACCACTGCTTTGCCTTTTTCTTTGCTTATTTGACTCCTTATCTTCACCCTTGACACTTTTTCAGATTCATTTGGCCCAGGTACAGTCTTCTTATGCTGGGCTTTTCCTTTTGCTGATGGCTGAGGTTGTTCTTTAATAACCAGTGGCTTGACTGATTTCTTTAACTGTGACTTGACGTTCTTTTTATCCCTAGCTTCCTTCTGAAGCTCAGCTATCGTGGGTTCTTCAACTGGCTACTCTTTTTCTCTAACGGGCTGTGGAGTAAGACCTGTTTTGCTTTGAAAACCCACCATGAAAATGAACGAGTCCCAATCCCTACCGATTTTCTGTAGACCATTCAAAACTAACAATTTAACCAGACCATTGTGAAATAAAGATGTTTCATAGTCATCCTTTCTTAATTGCACTTTGTCACACATTTTGCTCAGACTTCGAAACAAGTAAAAGGGAATGTCTATGGATGTTTTACTAGTAAAATGCAACAACAACTTGAAGTGGTAAGAATAGACTTTATTATATCTTCCCTCACAAGTTAAGTACTTCTGAATACAGGTGAGAAGCATGGCATAATGCTCCTTAACATAGTTTCTAGGCACTGCTTTTGTCAGGTCCTCATTCACATATGCCTCTTTCAAGAATTATTTGCATGGATTCATATCGAACTTGAAGTTCTTAAACCATTCTTGCCCCCCTCTTGGGATCTCAGTTACTACAGCTATTTCCTCTGGAGAAACTTTAACTTCTAACATAGCTATTTTAGAATTCAAACCGGTGAAGTTTAAAGCAAAATCCTTTGTTACCTGAGCATGGCCACCCTGCAGCTTCTTACAGAAATTCCAACAGTCGGCATCCTTGAAGGCTTTCTTCACACCCTCATCTCTTAATGCTAAGTCTAAACCTTCAGGCTCTGTTCTCTGACATTTTCCAGACCGGTGTTCTCTCTTCTCCATCTTGTCTTTGAAATCTTCACACTGACAATGAACAACAGCTTCAACTGGAATGGTAATTCAATCCTTTTTGACTCAGCCTCGCTTGTAAACAGGCTCACTTGAAAGCAGCTTCACTTGCAAACTCACATATAATCATCACACGGGCTTGTCACTTATGTATCATTCACGATCATCATAAAGATCCATGCATAGTAAAACTCATTTGAATTAATACTGATGCGCATGTTTGTAAATCTATTAGTGGAGTGATGGTTAATGAGTGTTTGGGAGGTACGGAGAACTGACATGAGAAGATGGAAATGGTGACTCATAACGGACTTGACCCCTTTTAGAAATATTTGTTGCAAAATGCATGAATCTGCGATTTCGCAGCGTGATTAGTTTTGAATTGTCATAATGCGCTATGAAACGGCTTGATGGTGATGCTGCGAAATGGCTAAACAATAATTATGCAGCGGAACTGACCAATAAGAGACTGCACTGCGAAATTACGGAAAGGATCGGTGACATGGATTAGACAAGACATGTCTTATGAAAGGATGATGGTGGAGGATGACCGATAGGATTAGAGTACACTTTACATCAAACATCTTTAAAGCTTCAACCCTAAGTAAGAAACATAGACTAAAAGAAAGTTAACACCAACTTTAGGCATTGAACTTGGGCAAAGGGTTATATACAAATGTTTACAGTTCTAAGTGATAACACCTACTTTTACAAGAAGTAAACATTCCAAGCTTATAAAATAATGTTTACATAGTAGAACAAGTGTCCATTTAGAAATCTATGACACACAAAGCATAAGACCCATTTATGATGGAACATAAATTGTTTAGCAATATGTTATATAAGATATTCATACACAC